>CANNZV010003649.1:0-57723 GCA_947561585.1 Caprella mutica
GGATATCCCCATAGGAATAGCATTGAATAGGACTATTTCATAGGAATAGCATTGAATAGGACTATTTCATAGGAATAGCATTGAATAGGACTATTTCATAGGAATAGCATTGAATAGGACTATTTCATAGGAATAGCATTGAATAGGACTATTTCATAGATAGCATTGAATAGGACTATTTCATAGGAATAGCATTGAATAGGACTATTTCATAGGAATTAGCATTGATAGGACTATTCATAGGAATAGCATTGAATAGGACTATTTCATAGGAATAGCATTGAATAGGACTATTTCATAGGAATAGCATTGAATATAGGACTATTCCATAGGAATAGCATTGAATAGGACTATTCCATAGGAATAGCATTGAATAGGACTATTTCATAGGAATAGCAGAATAGGACTATTCCATAGGAATAGCATTGAATAGGACTATTCCATAGGAATAGCATTGAATAGGACTATTTCATAGGAATAGCATTGAATAGGACTATTCCATAGGAATAGCATTGAATAGGACTATTTCATAGGAATAGCATTGAATAGGACTATTTCATAGGAATAGCATTGAATAGGACTATTTCATAGGAATAGCATTGAATAGGACTATTTCATAGGAATAGCATTGAATAGGACTATTTCATAGGAATAGCATTGAATAGGACTATTTCATAGGAATAGCATTGAATAGGACTATTTCATAGGAATAGCATTGAATAGGACTATTTCATAGGAATAGCATTGAATAGGACTATTTCATAGGAATAGCATTGAATAGGACTATTTCATAGGAATAGCATTGAATAGGACTATTTCATAGGAATAGCATTGAATAGGACTATTTCATAGGAATAGCATTGAATAGGACTATTTCATAGGAATAGCATTGAATAGGACTATTCCATAGGAATAGCATTGAATAGGACTATTTCATAGGAATAGCATTGAATAGGACTATTTCATAGGAATAGCATTGAATAGGACTATTTCATAGGAATAGCATTGAATAGGACTATTTCATAGGAATAGCATTGAATAGGACTATTTCATAGGAATAGCATTGAATAGGACTATTCCATAGGAATAGCATTGAATAGGACTATTCCATAGGAATAGCATTGAATAGGACTATTCCATAGGAATAGCATTGAATAGGACTATTCCATAGGAATAGCATTGAATAGGACTATTTCATAGGAATAGCATTGAATAGGACTATTTCATAGGAATAGCATTGAATATCATCTTGAAGAATTTCTTGCCATAAAGCTAAAAATCATGATTAGAATAAAGATAAATAAATAAATGAATATAAATATTTTCTCAATGATGGCATATGATAAATATTCATCTTTGTATCTATTCTTTTCTCTCCTGTTTGTGTACATCCTCCTGCAGAATGATAAAGTTAAAACTTGAAGTATTTAATTAAGCATAATGATTATACCTACATTCAAAAGTTAACTGATCATAAAAATCAGAATCTGGAGATTATTTTATAAGTTTTGTTACTTTACATTTTGGAAGGATTCAAATTAACTTTTTTTTGGATATACTATTTTCAGATTTCTTTACTAATTTGTAAAACCCATCATAGTCGCACTTTACACTGATTTTAAATTTTCTAGAACACTAATTTCATCAAAGAAATCTATAAGAATAAAATATATATCAGCAATAACTGCTTTGATTTCACTTATTTACTTACTGGCTAATACAAATAATAGATATCGAAGAAAGCATAACCTTGAGTCCTCAATTAAGGTAATTAGTAATTACCTCTAAATTTTACCACCTGGTACGTACGTACCTCTGACCTGAGCTAAATAACTTCAAGGTTACCCTTAACTACTTGAATATATGAGGTAATTAACCTGATTACCGTGAAGTACTATCAGAGAAAAGAGTCGCTGTGATGATGTACTATCGGAGAAAAGAGTCACTGTGATGATGTACTATCAGAGAAAAGAGTCACTGTGATGATGTACTATCAGAGAAAAGAGTCACTGTGATGATGTACTATCAGAGAAAAAGATTCTATGTTATATTCACTAGCTTTATATTTTCATTTGCCTTTATGGTTTTTAATACTCTGTGTGCAACAATTGTACGAAACACTAGTCTGACGCTGAAGAAAAAGATTGTACACTCTTTGGTTTGATTTCGAATTTTATAAACAAACAATGCATTTACAGCCTTCGTTTAGGCTGCAGATTATTTCCTGAAGTATATAAACGTTTCTATAATCATTTTATACCTTCAGACGAATATTTTGTAATGGATTGAATATACCTACCCAGTTGACATTCAAAACAAACGGTGTACATTCTTTATCTTCAACTGAAAACTAGCAAGTCATAAGTGGAACGGCTATTGTAGAGATTTGATTATAGAAATCTTTAAAAGCATGTAAAACTATATAAATGCCATCAAATATAATGGGGTTTGCAGCTAATTTATAAGAAACATTAATCTCATTGATTAAAACAGTAAAATATTTCTGGGAGGGTTATTTTTACTAATTTTTCTTTTAAATTAATAAAAATTGAAAGATTCACCAGTTACTTTTTTCTAGTCCGTACACACCTCATTTCGGTAGAGTAAATCATAGAAGGGTCATAGCGTGATAATCTACTAATAACATCTATGATTAGGCTCGGCACTGCCCCAGTAAATAACTACTGAAGTTTGCATAGGTGCTAAAGTTATGAAGTATACTTTTTGTGGCTTATTTTTAGCCCTGTTTCGAAGTGTGTATTACTTGTTGACGCTCACGTTCCCATAGTGAAACACAAGAATGTGATTAGTATGCTAAGTAAAGAAAGCACGTGTGATTTCTATGTTAACCATGTGCAGTAATGTGTATGCCTTTCTTTTATGTAGCATTGGAATTATGGACTTCTTGTGCAAATAGCCTTCGTTCAATTTCTTTTATTTATTCATTTTCTCTAAGTCCTTTGTACTTAATCTATTCAGTCCCTTTGTATCTACTCTCAAATCCCTTGTATTTTTTCCCCTTCATTTATTTATTTTTATATTTAACTTCCTCTCTTCGTGGCTTTATGAATTATCGACCCCTTCCCTCTGCCCCCCCCCCCCCTCTCCCCCACAGTTAGAATAGATTCCGGTGATGAGAATATTACTCTGTATAATTACCTTTAACAGCTTCTTTGATCACTGTAATAGCAGTGACCTCACTGCTGTAACAGTGATGTCACTGTTATAGCAGTGACCTCACTGTTATAGCAGTGAAGTCACTGTTATAGCAGTGAGGTCACTGTTATAGCAGTGACCTCACTATTATAGCAGTGACCTCACTGTTATAGCAGTGACCTCACTGTTATAGCAGTGACCTCACTGTTATAGCAGTGAAGTCACTGTTATAGCAGTGAGGTCACTGTTATAGTAGTGAGGTCACTGTTATAGCAGTGAGGTCACTGTTATAGCAGTGAGGTCACTGTTATAGTAGTGAGGTCACTGTTATAGCAGTGAGGTCACTGTTATAGCAGTGAGGTCACTGTTATAGTAGTGAGGTCACTGTTATAGCAGTGAGGTCACTGTTATAGCAGTGAGGTCACTGTTATAGCAGTGAGGTCACTGTTATAGCATTGAGGTCACTGTTATAGCAGTGAGGTCACTGTTATAGTAGTGAGGTCACTGTTATAGCAGTGAGGTCACTGTTATAGCAGTGAGGTCACTGTTATAGTAGTGAGGTCACTGTTATAGCAGTGAGGTCACTGTTATAGTAGTGAGGTCACTGTTATAGTAGTGAGGTCACTGTTATAGCAGTGAGGTCACTGTTATAGCAGTGAGGTCACTGTTATAGCAGTGAGGTCACTGTTATAGTAGTGAGGTCACTGTTATAGTAGTGAGGTCACTGATATAGCAGTGAGGTCACTGTTATAGCAGTGAGGTCACTGTTATAGTAGTGAGGTCACTGTTATAGTAGTGAGGTCACTGTTATAGTAGTGAGGTCACTGTTATAGCAGTGAGGTCACTGTTATAGCAGTGAGGTCACTGTTATAGTAGTGAGGTCACTGTTATAGCAGTGAGGTCACTGTTATAGCAGTGAGGTCACTGTTATAGCAGTGAGGTCACTGTTATAGTAGTGAGGTCACTGTTATAGTAGTGAGGTCACTGTTATAGCAGTGAGGTCACTGTTATAGCAGTGAGGTCACTGTTATAGCAGTGAGGTCACTGTTATAGCAGTGAGGTCACTGTTATAGCAGTGAGGTCACTGTTATAGCAGTGAGGTCACTGTTATAGCAGTGAGGTCACTGTTATAGCAGTGAGGTCACTGTTATAGCAGTGAGGTCACTGTTATAGTAGTGAGGTCACTGTTATAGTAGTGAGGTCACTGTTATAGCAGTGAGGTCACTGTTATAGCAGTGAGGTCACTGTTATAGTAGTGAGGTCACTGTTATAGTAGTGAGGTCACTGTTATAGTAGTGAGGTCACTGTTATAGCAGTGAGGTCACTGTTATAGCAGTGAGGTCACTGTTATGATGTTCCACATTTCTGATCCTAAGAGAAAAAGTGTAGAATTTAGATTTTAACTCGCTATTTCAATTGGTATCCTACTAATTAAAATAGGATTTCAATTATAGTAATTATACATTTTTTCCTATAGGATCGAAAACGTAAAGCTGTCCTAACTTAACCTAGCATTTTTTTTAACTTTATGAGAAATTTTCCTAACGAAAACACTTTATTTCGTTTGCTATTTTTTATTCATTTCTGACATTGTTCGCAGACTGTCCCGCAGAAGAGACGTGCACTACCTCTGCTATAATATAACCACCAGGAAAGGGGCAGGAATAGTCAGTCTGGTGACTATGGTGAGTACACTCAAAGGTGAATGTCTGGTGAATTACCTTTGGTGAGTTACCTCAATTTTTTTGTAACTTACGTAGCTAACCTACTCTAAATTCCCTATTTTTTTTTCACTTAAATCTGATAAATTTTGTCAAACCCGTCTTTTTGATTTCCATCCAAAAATCCATATTCTAATTAATATTTTTTTTAATTATCTGTACCTAACATTTTACAACAAGAATTTTCTATTGCAATTTTTTGAAATTGACAGTTCGATTTATTTGATGGTACGGACGTACATTGACGTCGTTACTCTTTTTAAAGGTTATCGCGTGCGTAGTTATCGCCGTCTCCACCGTAGCGTTAGCGTCTGTACTTTCCGATACGCAGCGATGTAACAACGAGCCAAAGCAATTACGCCACTCTTGCTTTTCTCTACTAAAAACATGTAAGTAAAAATCAAGTACTTTTTAACACTAAAAAGTATCTAATTTTAAATCCATATAAGATTAATTATTTTGTATTTAAATGTGTTTCGTACGTACGGTCCGCCTTTCAGAAAAAGAGGAAAAGTCTTTGACTCGGTATACTAGATAGGGGTTATAAAAACTATAGAAAATGATGTAAATACTATTATGTTAATAAATTGAATAGAAATTCAACCTTATGGAAAATAAGCCACCCAGGGGCTCTATCCTGAAGCTGTCTGTGGTGAATGAAAGAGAAAGGCGGTGGCGTCCCTTAGCCCCCGAACTGTTGTAATTTGGATTATGAATTGTATTTTTTCATATTTACCATTTTTATCATTTATTAACGCTACTTGCAGTTTTAGAGGATAGCGCTAGGGTTATGCTCTTCAACTACGAGGTCTTAGATTTTGTGTTAGGTAGACTCGTAGGCTTCATTTACTATCACCTCTTCATTTTCCTCTTGCATCCGTGAGTGCAGCCACCGGTGCTAGTGTCCCCTTTCGTCACATTCCTTAGTAAGTGACTGCATTCACGGAGTAGTTTTTCTGCATCCATGAGCATTGTCACCGACGGTGGTAGGTGACTTTGTTCATGGAGCCACTTTCCTCTCTGACTGCTTCTTCCAGTCCCTTGTACTTAATTTCCTTTTTCAGTCAGCGATATGGCCTCTGGTTCCAAAGCAGACGTTAAGCCCCTACTAAAATTATGGAAAATAAATAGGAAAAAACTTCAGTAGAATAGGAAAATATGCATTTCTGTACAATTGAAACTATTTAAAAATGATATATATATATATATATCAATATATATTTTGCAATAATAATTTTGGAATAATTACAACACAATTTACACTGTATACTTACTGAAATATTTGAAATTAATTTTCTATTCAATATCAATAATCTTGTGCAATAGTTACTTCTATTCATTATTTTAATTACTTACAAATGATATCTTTTTTTTCCGTAGCTCGCATCGTTCATTTCCTGACTCTTTTTGATGGAGTTGCCCTAGTATTTGTCAGTATTCTGCTGTGTCTGGGTGTAATAAAGGTAAGCAGGGTGTAATAAAGGTAAGCAGGGTGTAATAAAGGTAAGCAAGCAGGTAATAAAGGTAAGCAGTGTGTAATAAAGGTAAGCAGGGTGTAATAAAGGTAAGCAGTGTGTAATAAAGGTAAGCAGTGTGTAATAAAGGTAAGCAGTGTGTAATAAAGGTAAGCAGTGTGTAATAAAGGTGAGCAGTGTGTAATAAAGGTAAGCAGTGTGTAATAAAGGTAAGCAGTGTGTAATAAAGGTAAGCAGTGTGTAATAAAGGTAAGCAGTGTGTAATAAAGGTAAGCAGTGTGTAATAAAGGTAAGCAAGCAGGTAATAAAGGTAAGCAGTGTGTAATAAAGGTAAGCAGTGTGTAATAAAGGTAAGCAGTGTGTAATAAAGGTAAGCAGTGTGTAATAAAGGTAAGCAGTGTGTAATAAAGGTAAGCAGTGTGTAATAAAGGTAAGCAGTGTGTAATAAAGGTAAGCAGTGTGTAATAAAGGTAAGCAGTGTGTAATAAAGGTAAGCAAGCAGGTAATAAAGGTAAGCAGTGTGTAATAAAGGTAAGCAGGGTGTAATAAAGGTAAGCAGTGTGTAATAAAGGTAAGCAGTGTGTAATAAAGGTAAGCAGTGTGTAATAAAGGTAAGCAGTGTGTAATAAAGGTAAGCAGTGTGTAATAAAGGTAAGCAGTGTGTAATAAAGGTAAGCAGTGTGTAATAAAGGTAAGCAGTGTGTAATAAAGGTAAGCAGTGTGTAATAAAGGTAAGCAGTGTGTAATAAAGGTAAGCAGTGTGTAATAAAGGTAAGCAGTGTGTAATAAAGGTAAGCAGTGTGTAATAAAGGTAAGCAGTGTGTAATAAAGGTAAGCAGTGTGTAATAAAGGTAAGCAGTGTGTAATAAAGGTAAGCAAGCAGGTAATAAAGGTAAGCAGTGTGTAATAAAGGTAAGCAGGGTGTAATAAAGGTAAGCAGTGTGTAATAAAGGTAAGCAGTGTGTAATAAAGGTAAGCAGTGTGTAATAAAGGTAAGCAGTGTGTAATAAAGGTAAGCAGTGTGTAATAAAGGTAAGCAGTGTGTAATAAAGGTAAGCAGTGTGTAATAAAGGTAAGCAGGGTGTAATAAAGGTAAGCAGTGTGTAATAAAGGTAAGCAGTGTGTAATAAAGGTAAGCAGTGTGCAATAAAGGTAAGCAGTGTGCAATAAAGGTAAGCAGTGTGCAATAAAGGTAAGCAGTGTGCAATATAGGTAAGCAGTGTGCAATATAGGTAAGCAGTTTGTAATAAAGGTAAGCAGTTTGTAATAAAGGTAAGCAGTTTGTAATAAAGGTAAGCAGTTTGTAATAAAGGTAAGCAGTGTGTAATAAAGGTAAGCAGTTTGTAATAAAGGTAAGCAGTTTGTAATAAAGGTAAGCAGTGTGTAATAAAGGTAAGCAGTGTGTAATAAAGGTAAGCAGTGTGTAATAAAGGTAAGCAGTGTGTAATAAAGGTAAGCAGTGTGTAATAAAGGTAAGCAGTTTGTAATAAAGGTAAGCAGTGTGTAATAAAGGTAAGCAGTGTGTAATAAAGGTAAGCAGTGTGTAATAAAGGTAAGCAGTGTGTAATAAAGGTAAGCAGTGTGTAATAAAGGTAAGCAGTGTGTAATAAAGGTAAGCAGTGTGTAATAAAGGTAAGCAGTGTGTAATAAAGGTAAGCAGTGTGTAATAAAGGTAAGCAGTGTGTAATAAAGGTAAGCAGTGTGTAATAAAGGTAAGCAGTTTGTAATAAAGGTAAGCAGTGTGTAATAAAGGTAAGCAGTGTGTAATAAAGGTAAGCAGTGTGTAATAAAGGTAAGCAGTGTGTAATAAAGGTAAGCAGGGTGTAATAAAGGTAAGCAGTGTGTAATAAAGGTAAGCAGTGTGTAATAAAGATAAGCAGGGTGTAATAAAGGTAAGCAGGGTGTAATAAAGGTAAGCAGTGTGTAATAAAGGTAAGCAAGCAGGTAATAAAGGTAAGCAGTGTGCAATAAAGGTAAGCAGTCAACAGTGTAACTATTTATTTAACATTTATTTCATTTAGCTTTTTGCTTCAAAACATATATTTAATTTTAAGATAATTTGTATTATACAGACTGCCTTAAACTAGTTTTAATGAATGATCACTTTCCTAATTTTCGAAATAGTGTATGTTCCGATTTATCGAACGGTTCCACATTTTCGATGATGTGAAGAAAAGTATATAATAAGAAAATAAAAGTTAATTAAGAATTATTACATATTTCTTATCTGATCGAAAACGTAGAACCATCCAATAACTCTGTACTCACAATTGAGGGTCGTACACACGAAGGGTTTTTTAAGTCTTTCCACCAGACTTTTTGCTAAGCTCCTCCTACTTTTTCAACGATATTTTTGAATCATATAAGAAAAACGATATAATTATTATTTATTTCAATTTAAAATTATTATTTATTTTAATTTAAAATTATTATTTATTTCTTATATGATTCAAAAATATCGTGGGAAAAAGTAGGAGGAGCTTAGCAAAAAGTCTGGTGGAAAGACTTAAAAAACCCTACGTGTGTACGGCCCTTAAACACTATTTCTCTCCAGTACTGTTTTCCCTTTCCCCCAGGAGTCTGCAGGCATGTTGGTCCCCTACCTCATGTGGGTGAAGATGTCAGCCTCGGTGGGAGTAGTGGTGGTTATTTTCCTAGCCACTAACTACCGCCTGTCGCAGGTTGGCTCTCAACTCACTCTACACATGCTACTCATGCTGGCTCACGCTGCCTGCTTCCACGTGGTGCATGAGTATGACACTCAGGTGAGACGCAAAGTGGGGATATTGGTAGGTAGTGTGAATGCTAACTTCCTTGTTTTTAATGGGAAACTATTGTCCTTTTTAATATACAAAAAAAGAATGCTACAGAACATTTTAATAGTTATTCAATTTTAGAATTTTTAGTATTTTCAAATTGAGGGTGATTTCATTATTTCCGTGCACTTGCATATTTACGTGTCCCTTATACTTTTCGCTGTCCCTTAGGGCGGCCATACACTATCATGTCCACCTGACAGGTACGCATCCCAATCAGAAAATTAAGGTTGGCAGAAAAGCCATTATGGTGTATGGCAAGCCTTATATTCTGAATGTTACTTGCAGGGTGACCCGCAAAAAAGTGTACCCAAGTTTGAATTAATATAAATATCGTACACGTACAATCTTAAGCAATGACGGTGATAGAATGGATACATGAAAAAAAATCTATTTTTTTTTTCAACTAGCTACTTATAAATACAATATCAATTTTATATCAATTCTAAGTTGAGTAGGTACACTTTTTTGTGGGTCACCCTGTTTATGACAAGGGTGGCCAAAGGGGGACTCACGAGCCGCATGAGGCTCATGGAAACATTGAAATCATTTCTATTTAATTTATACAATTTCAGTATATTTAGTTTTGTTTTTATAGGATTAAATAAATATATAAATATTTTCTAAATCTGTGTTAATGATAATGACTGAATAAATAATAGATCTAGTCAATATCGAATAAATTTAAAGTTTATTAAAAAATAAAATATAATTATTCCCCCAAAAAATCATATAAATGGTGTTAATGTTACGGTTTTGTTAGTTACCTTCGCAGAATGCGGGAAGGTCATATTTTCATCGGAATTTATTTATTTATCGTCTTGTTATTCGCTTAACTGAAAAAGTGTTCAACCAAATTGCCTGAAATTTAGTGAAACGATTGACCTGCTGCTAGTCTTTTGGTAGTGACCCGGTCAAAGGTCAAGGTCATTTATAACTCAAAAAGTATTGTACCATATTGCATGAAACATGGTGGGACGATTGGTTATTATCCAGTTAGCAGTTTCCTTAATTTTTGGGGAGAACAGGTCAAAGCGGAAGTGAAGGTATGCGCTCTACCGAGTGCACATAATCTAGTTAAATATGCGGTTCCAGGACCTCGGTAATTCTCTGGCCACCCATGCAGTATTTTACCTGATGGTGAAAAAATGTTTTCAATTGAATTTGCAAGCATAATAATGAATAAATATTATTTAAAACCATGTTTTAAAGATACAGACTACTACATGAACAATTTAAATTTTTAGCAATTATTCAATTTTAAAATAGTGTACTTTTTTGTAGGACATGCTGTATGTCCCTATTTCTCTGTAAAACAAAAGGCCGTTTTAATTTAAACATTCCTCATTTTTTCAGTTGATGCGTGAGATGATGAGTACCTCCTCTGTGATGTTGGTGCCCCCAGGGTGAGGAACCAGGGGGCCTGGGGAAAATATCCTCTGTCTTACCTACAGTAGGGAAAGTTCCAAGTTATAGGACTGTTACACATTTTCGATCATTTAAGAAAAAAGTAAATAATTTTTATTTTTATTGGTATCATAGATAACAATTAAAATAAAAACGATTTATTTTTATATTTTCTTATGAAATCAAAAATGTGGAACCGTCCGATAACTCGGAATTTACCCAATACAGTATAAGCAAAATAATGTGAACGTGACGTCATTAAAGCAACTCGCTTTAATATTAAATTAAGGTTCAGCGTTTGAATACTTTTACTGCTTTATTAATAAGTTTGTTTAATTTTCACATTCTAATTGCTTTAGATTTAATCCAAGAGATGATCTGATGACGTCACGAACACCAAACACCTCCATTTTCTGTCCTATGTACTGAGGTTACCAAAGCTACCTAAAATGAACATATTTCTATTATTTTTTTAAATGAAATTAGTAAAGGACTTCATATCAACAAAGTAGAGAAGCAGTTAATGTAGCTAAAAGATACAAACTATATATCACTGCATTTAGTGAAAAGAAACTAGGCATTTTTGATAGACTATTTAGGTAAGCAAATTATTAAATGGTAGTTTTTTTTTGTAATTTTCAAAATATTAAGATATTTAATTTATTAGTTCAGGTGCCTGATCATATTACCTATTTACTAATTTAGATGTGAAAAAGAGTGTAAATCTTCAGCCACTTTCAGTAGCTAGTTATTAATATTTATTATACCTTCTTAATGTTCATTTAATGGTTATTTTTTTCATTCTAATGGTTATATTTCAATCATTCTTCCTGCTATAGAACTGATCGAATGGAAGTTTTGAGCTATCACACAGTTCCACAATTTCAATCATGTATGAAAAAGCATTAACTTGTTATTTTTTATTATAAGATCAAAAATGTTGAACTGTCCAATAACTCAGAACCAACCCTATATTCATTTTCAGGATATTTCTGAGTTGTTGCTAATCACTTTCCTCAACAGTTTTTGTTATCATTGAAATTTTGTATCTAAGTTATTTTTTTCTTTTATTATTCTACTTTAAAAAATATCACTGCTATTTCAAAGGAATAAACTTTCAAGTTTATTGTTGGTAAATATTTTTTTTTGATAGGTAGCATAAAAAAGTAAGATCAGTAGCTAATCTCTGACAATAATTAATTAAAGAAAATTTGTGTAAATTGATCTTTAATTTCACTACAAATTTATTTCATTTTTCTGTCAAAAAGGCAAAGTTAAACACAGAGTAAAAATAAATACATTTTGTATTTGAATGAGTCTTTTTTTACATAATTCTTAAATGGACATCTTAGTTAATTAATTGGTTAGACTAAAAATAGGAGTCTACTCTTTTTACATTACTGACTACTTACAATCTATCAAATATCACAAACTCTGTACACTGAAAATGCTCGCCCATCAGTGCACCAACTTCAAGACGCTATTAAGGGAGAGAAAGGTCACTAACTACGGCATTTTGATACAAAAATTGGCAGTAGACACTTGGACCTAATTCTAACAATTTGGGGGTAAGTTAATGCTTTGACACAATGTTAGTGGTTATATTATTTTGACTACAGTTAGGTAGAAACCTGGCAAAAATTTAGAAAGAAAATGACTATTTTAGAAGAACATAGAAAATGTGAATATGCTATTCAAGGAGACTATTATAATCAGTTCAAACTTGTTCTGAACAAGTTTGAACATATTGTAATGTTTTATACATTAAATTTTTTAGCAATGACTACCTGTACTTAAAGATCATTTGAATCCTTATTATAATCATTCATACTATAATCCTCATTTAATCAATTTTTTCCTTAATAAGCAAGAATTAGTTAATTTTTTAAAATGGATCAAGTCTAGGCTAGAGATTATTACAAAAAATTTAGATAATTGAAAGTATTACAGAAATAAAATTTATAATTAACTAAAGTTATTTTATTCCTCCTTTGAACCAAAAAGTATTCTAAATGCCCAAAACAAACACAGCCTCGACAAAATAATCTGCAATGCCAAAAATACCTAGTTACCTAGTCTAGAATAGACTCCTTATTACCAATCCTCACAAGAGAAGTAAGTCTAAAATTAAACAATAAAAACAAACACTAATTAGGTAGCTAAGTGACTAGATTTAGATAACTAAAGATAGACTAAAGTAAACAAAACTTCATAACTACAGTTGAAATGTTTCCTACTTTAATCCCACACTTTGTTTTCATTATAATCACATTTTCAACTTTAAAAATTACAGACTGCTCTCCAAAGTTAATTAATATTTGTTTGAACATAACAGAATGATGAACTAGTTAACTAGAATGAAACTTGCAAGAGTGAAATTCAAAGAGGTTTCACATTTGTATTGGAACACTAGGAAATTAAATAAAACTATACAATGGACTTTGAAAAAACGGTAATACAGGAGCACGACTCCATTAACAAAGTCACCTATCAACATTCAGTAACAGAACTCATGGGAACAAAAAAGCTACACCTTAACAATCAAGAAAATGTCAGTTATGTGACACTAGCACCAGTACAACATGATCCTGATCAGAAGAGGTGATAGTAAATAAAGCCTACTTTAAATTTTGAAGAAAAGATAGGTAATTCTGGATATTTTCTGTTAAAATTAAGGTGGGGCAATAGAAAATGTGCCATTAACTCTTTAATCTTCAGCTGTTCCATTAAAATTTTCTCCATGGGTAGAGATAGGCAATAGCTACTTCATAAAAATGACAGTGGTTACGTTAAATGGAATAGTTATTTCAAAAAATCACAGTTTAAGAAAAAAAGAATTAACTATTATAAATTTTGCCATTTTTTAAATCTTTTTAATCAATATAAATGATTTACATCAATAGTTGCTATTCATAAAATTAGTTGTACAGATGGATGTTAATTTTTGCTATGAATCTGATTTACATAGTAGGCTGCATAGTTAATGTTACCTCCTGGAAGATTTAGTTAATTAGTATTCCTCTACAGAAGAGTGAACTCATTTCAACATGAAATTCCTTTTCCATTTGTCAACAAAATTTGATAATTAGAAAAATACTACTGAAATGATATAAAAATAAAATTTTAAAAATAATAAATTACATTTGAAATTTTTATTTAAGTAAATTTTAAAAAATATAATAAAAGTATTGAAAATACTTTTTTTAGAAAAAAAATGTATAGAAAGTATTACTAATGAAGGCAGTTAATTGACAAATGGAAAACTTTCAGTTAATGGAAAATAAAGCAATAATGATTCCAATATAAAAACAATAATAATTCAATCAGTCCTTTAAATTCAATGATAGAAACTAGGGAATAATTACATCTTGTTAATTTTATGAATACTAATAATAAATGATATCAGAAACACAATTCAATCAGTAAAAGTATGTCATTCAATTTTAAAATCATCACAAATTATGAAGAAACATGAAAAACGCAGATATATTCAGTATAGGTTATTAAATTAATAGCTACCTAGTTAAAAATGTAGACACGTTGCAAATTCTATATTTGATAAAAAGGTCAAAAATATAAAAGGTGGAAAGAGAGGAAAAGTTAGACAATTAGTTTAAAAAAATAGCTACAGAAAATATTCTAATAACTAGTCAATATGATCTTACACCACAAACATCAGTTGTTAAAAGTGAAGAAAAAATTCCTTTAAATCTGACAAGAAACAAAATTCCTTTTTAATTTCACCCAAGAAAGGCAGACAGAAAGGAAAGTGGCTCCATGAACAAAGTTACCTACCAGTCTGTGACGATGCTCATGGATTCAGAAAAGCTATTCCGTGAATGCAGTCACTTACCAAGGAATGTGACAAAAAGGGACACAAACACCGGTGGCTGCACTCACGGATGGAAGAGGAAAATGAAGAGGTGATAGCAAATAAAGCCTACCTAAAACAAAATCTAATACCTCATAGTTTAGAAATATGAAGTGAAAAAGAAAATATATAATCCAAATTGAAACAGTTTGAGGCCAAAGAGAAATCATCCCCTTCTCTCCCATTTACCACAGATAGCTTCAGGATAGATCAACTGGGGCAACACAACATATGAAAATCTATTTTTTTGAAGTAGCTACATTACTGGCAAAACACAAAAATGATGCACAACATCCTCCCTCTCAGACATTAAAATATCCTGGAAAATGAACATCTAGAACAGTTAAATTAAGCTAGCAAATTTTATCTATTCTGTAAAATTTTGTACATCTTTGGTGTTAATTATTTTTCTTAAATTTGACACCCTTCACATACCTAACTAATAATATAAAAAATGAATTTGCTTAAATTATCAGAATTAATATAGCTTTTGGATGAGTAACAAGTCTAATTTCCAATCAATTACACATAACAATAGTTCTATATTCTTCTGCACCAAGTTTTTTATTACACTATCAATAAGACGGGTACCATATTGATAATTTGAGAACAAGAATATGGTGGAAGGGAATTAGTTTATCATTTACAACTCTATTTCAAATGGTTGGCTCCATTTTAGTATCTATGGAGTACTCCCTTTTAATAACATTATTACCATCAAAAAGCACTTTAACTGGTTTCATAGCTATAATGTTTGATAGAGAACCATCACTAATGATCTTATTGCAGCTGTCTTGAGGTAAGCAGTTCTTCACAAACTGATGGGGAGACACAACACTCTGGTGAGAGACGACATTAGGCTCAATGGCGTGAACACCTCGGAAGGCATGGAATGTTTGGGAAGTGCTCACAGAAGAAGGGATGCTATGACTCACTAAATTGTTCTTCGGCTGAATGGGTTGGTGGTGGAACGATTGAACTGCGACTGCTTGTCTGTCAGTAGACACGGGCTGCAGTTGATGAATTTGAATGTTGTCTTGATGAGGGATGATTGGTCGTACTTTCTTTCCTCCGGGTCTGTGAGGATTGCGACAACCTTTACAACGACAATCGATACAAGCTTTGGCCTCAACATAACATGGACACCTTTGACCACAACATGTCAATTTGCCAGGTGAAGGAGTGGCATTGCCACATCTGCATCCTTTACGTTTCGGTTTGGGTTTTGATTTTGGTTTGGGTGGAGGTTTCTTCATATTTTGATTGATATAATTATTAATTTGGTGATGCACATTGAATTTAGATTCATCTGGCAATATGTGAGAGGGTGGTGGAGGGGATTGAACAGTTTGATTGAATATATAAGGCTTATTGACAGGAGTAGGGCTTTTTTGCTTTGTACTCTCATCTTCTGACAGTTTAACAGAAAATACAGATGAAGCATTACTACAATATGCAGATGTTGCTTTCATAATAGTTTCTTTAGTGCTAACCTTAGTATTATCATTTGTACTTTGGACAAGTGCTGCCTCAGGGATTATATTTATGAAATTATTGGAAAGATTAGTATTAGTTTGGGACAAGGGTATGGATGCACTGTTCATGGAAGCATGGATGTCGGAAGGCAGTTTTTGTTGTTGAAGGGAAGAGTTTAATATGTTTTGAGGAGCAGATCTCTGTTGTTGAATTAAATGTGAATGTTGCTGAGGCGATAATACCATTCTTGTGATTCCTACTGGTGAAATGGAAGAATTCACCACCAAATTTGGTCTACCAGGTATAGATTGAAAAGATTGACCTATCGAATGAGGTGGTATATGCTTTTGAATGACTTGAGATGAATTAGCTGTCTTTTGTTGAACCAAATGATGTGATACAAATGGCTGGTGTATGATATTTTGGTGAATGGAATTACGAACTTGGCTAGGACATGACAAGGGAGTTTGAATGATCTGTGTACCTATATTAACATTATTAATATTAGTAGTAAAGGATGGTGCTTTGGAAGATGCAACACTATGACATGATACTAAATGAGTATTATATTGTGGTCTTATATAATGTGAAACAGGTTCAACTTTACAGAAAGTAGTTTGAGATGAGGATGGAAAACTACTCTGGGATAAAATATTACTACAAGGAGTGATAATTTGTGTAGAAGAATTCATAGAACATTTTGCTATAGAGCCAGAAGTGCTTGTGAGGGATAGCAAATTTGAAGTTGGCAGATTAATGGGTGAATTTTGTATTAAACTGTTCATGGATTTTTTAATAGGTTTATCTAATGGTTTGGTTACTCTAGAAGATATTGATTTTATAGCTTCAGCCTCTATTGATGCAGCAAGAGTTGTTATTGCAGTTTTCTCACAAGTTTTATCTGATGATAATGAAGATTGAATAGATAGAATATTGTCTGCTATAGATGCAATAACACTGTCTTTACTGCTCTCTTCACTGATTGAAGTCAGTGGGTAGGAGAGGGTGATGTCCGCAAGATCAGAGTAACTTCCGTCTTCAAGAGAAGCCAAGACATTCACATCTGCAGCTCCCATCAGATCTGTTGCTTGGAATTCAAGAACAGATTCTGATGTTATATTATATTCTTGAAGTGGATGTTCTGAAGGTTCAATATTTGGAGGTAAAATTTCAACAGGGCTGGAAATGGATGACATAGATGAACTGTCAGAATTTAACTCAGTTTCAGTGTTAGATGAGATGGATGCTGCAGCCGATCCCTTCTGTTCTTTGAGATGGTCGTCGTTGTAGTTATTAATTTCTGTTTTACACTCAGCAATTGGAGATAGCATAGGAGCGTCTTCGTTATCAGACAACTCGTGATCCACATTGATATGTTCAGTGATTGGAGACAATATAGGAGCACTATTATCATACATATCATCTTCATCATCGGAATTTTTATAAACTGGGGCAATATCACTTTCACAGATGGTTTGAATTTCACCATTCGTAGAAGGTTCACTGAATACTTCATCATCAATACTGTTACTGAAGTTTATATTTTCAAATTCCACTTTAACATCTAAATTATTTTCATCTCTACTCAACACAACAGAATCTCTTTCGTTACAAGATGTTTGATTGTGATTTAAGAAATGTTTTCTCGTTTCAATTGAAATGGACTTATAATTTTCATCACAAAATTCATTAATGATATTAAGAAGTTCAAACGTCTCACCTTGCTTCGCAAACTCGAGCAGTTTCAAATATATCGGCGACACTTTCATATACTCGCACAGTTTTCGGAAACACTTGAGGACTATTTGTAACTGTTTATTTTCTGCATACAGTTCAGAATCTTTACACCAAGTACACACAGGTTTGAGGTTATGTTTAATGGCACCAAGACAAGTTCTACACACATGGTGTTCACAAATATCATGTTTGGGACTATGGGGATCAATCAAAACATTGCCACAAGCTGTGCAGCCCAACGCGCCCCGCAAACTTGGCAGCAATTTGTTCAATTCGTCCCATTTGCTGTAATCCTCACTGCCAGCCTCAAGGACGAGGCGACAAGTGAGGTCATACAGACTATGAGCATTCATTTCTATTTATTGTAAGTGCGAAAAAGTCACTGAAATGCATATTTTGCAATTTCCTCTACCAATGTAAACAAAACAAAATAGTATAGACGCCATGAAGTAGAAAACAAAAGACGATCGTGTGATGAATTATGTAGAGCCTAACACCACATGGAGTTACTTATAAGAGGTTCAAGCCTTTATTGATAAATGTAGATCCGACAGAACTTATAGATGAATGAATAGAAATACGTAAACAAAGGGTTACTAAATTCTAAAATAAAATCACGTTGTAATTACTATCATTTCATCATGTATAGTTCAACTCTATAACGATAAGAAATTAAATTAAATCTTCTATCTTATTATGTTGTTTATTGAGTGTGCTATCTATTGCCTAATCGTTTTATTTTTATATTCATTAATTCTTTTATAATGATAACTTATATTTGATTATACTTAATTTAACACAAGAAAAGAACTGTAGTTTACCTATTTATCGATTAGGTATATTATTTTCTAGCTTTTGCATCAAGGCAATTCATCTATATATGCAAACTTAAGATAAAAATAACATAGGTAAATACAAGATTAATTTCTTATAGGTACCTATCTTTCTATAGTCGTAGCTTAAAAAGAATTATATCTTACTTATATACAGTACTTCAATGCCAGATATAGATTTAATCAAAATCTATTGTAAGGAAATCAAATGACGCATACGTTAATTTAGTACATATCAATCAATAGAATAAACTGGGAGAGTACATTCACTAAAAGTTTTTTGCATAAAATTGTAGGTGTGTAAGTTTGTAACAGAATGCGTATGAAAATTCATTCATCAGATTATTCCGGAAATACAATTTTTCATCTCAATGCAATTCATATAACTGTCGCTGGAAAATCTATGGCGCCTCTGTATGTATCGCAACATATTTATTTGAAAAGCTGACTTTTAATTCACGACTACATAGCTTAATTATTTCAATGTAACATAACTTCTTAATTTTTTAACACATTAACTGCGGCGTGACCCACCGGTGGGTCACACCGCTTTTAAAAAGTCAATATCATTGACTTTTTTTTTAGTCATTGCTTGTAGATAATATGTTCAAAGATTTTGAACCTAGTAGAGAAATGATTTGCTTAGATTAAAATGAAAAGTCAGAATAAAAATTTGTTTTCTGAGGGCCGCACTTACAGTGATACTATACATTTCAAATTCTATTCACCATTAGTTGTATTCATTAAGTTCCATACTTAACCAAGAATAGTTGTATGTACTTAATCTCTGGCAGTTTTGAAGGGTTACTCTTGATGATGATGTCGACCCCTCCCCACTCCCGACACATGGGTGTGGGGTCCGTTCTCACTGCTCTCACGGCCCGCCAACCCGCGCCGAGCCACCCCGCCAGTAGGGAGGGGTACCGCCCACCCCAGCGATGCTGCGGGCAACCAAGCCCAAGGCCAAGGTGGAGGTGTGAGGTTTTGTATATTTGTGTGTGGTGTGGTGTTTGGGGTTTCTCCTCCCACCTACAATCCCAGGAGGACCCCCCACTCTGCGATCAGGGGCGCCACCCCCACAGGGTCAGTCCAGAGCTCCAAAGGAGTGAGAGAGGTTGGGAGATTGGGGCAGTTAAAGAGGTGCATGGTGTTGTGTGTGTGTGTGTATGTTTTGCAGAGTGGACAGTTTGGCGATGTGTGTGTGTCAGGTGATATTTTGTGTAAGTAGCTGTGTAGTAGTGGGGATTTATTTGTTCTGAGTTGTGCAAGTTGTCTGCGTGTGTGTCGGGGTAGTGTGGTTTCATTTGTGTTTATTTTAGGTGCTTGGTCTTGTAGTATTTTGTTTTGGGTTTTTGATGTGAGATATGAGCTTACTATTTGTGTATGGATGGTTTTCATGTTTTGTTTGATGGTATCCGAGGTTGTTGTTTCTGTGGTGGTGTCTATGTTTATTGTGTAGTTGTTGTTGTTGTCATGTATGGTTTGTTTCCTGTGTCTTTGGGTTGTGGGTAGTTGGGTTAGGTGGTGGAGGGGGTGTTCTGGATCTAGTGTCTATTGTCTATATTGAGATGCATGTAGTTTGAGGTGTTCTGTGAGTGGTAGTGTTTGTGTTTCGTCGTGTAGATGTTGTATGTTGGTGTCTTGTGTACAGCCAGTAGCAGTCCTGAGTGCAGTGTTTTGTATTGTCTGTAGTTTGTGTTTGATGTTATGGGGGACCAAACTGTGTTGCTGTATTCTAATATCGGACGTGTGATTGTTTTGTATGTGTGTAGTAGTGTTTCTTTGGATTTGCCCCAGTGTGTAGATGTTAGTGCTTTTATAATTTTGAGTGTGTGTTTGGCTTTTTGTGAAGTGTTTTGTATGTGTTGTGAGTATGTGAGCTTTGGATCGAAAGTGACTCCTAGAATTTTGGGATTTCGTGTAGTGGGGAGTATTGTGTCTTGTATTTCTAGTGTTAGTGTTTTGCTATATTCTGATGGATCTGGTGTGAACAATGTGGTCATTGTTTTTGTGGCGTTCAGTGTAAGTTGATTGTCTTGTGTCCAGTTGAGTATTTGGTGTAGGTAGGGTTGTATTTGTGCTGTGTGGAAATTTGTGTGTGATGAGAGTATAGTGATATCGTCTGCGTATGTGATGAGTTGTACTGTGGGTGGTGGTGTTGGTATGTCGGATGTGTATATGTTGAAAAGTGTTGGTGATAGGACGCCTCCTTGTGGTACTCCTGTCTTCATGTGTCTATGTTTGGAGTTTGTGTTGTTGAATTGTGTGTAACTGTTGCGTCCTTTAATGTAATTTGCTATGTACTTAGTGACTGTTGGTGGGATGTTTGTGTTATGTATTTTGTGAATGAGTTTGTGTATGTTGACCGTGTCGAAAGCGGTTCTTTGTGGAGGTTGTTTCATGTTAAAGCCCTGTGTGATGGTGTTGTTTATGATGTGAAGTGCTGTGGTGGTGGAGTGTTCGGCTTTGAAACCGTGTTGATGACTGTGATGAGTGATGTTTGGTGTGATGTATGTGTTTAGGAGTATTTTTTCTAGTGTTTTTGCTATGGGTGAAAGTAATGAGATGGGTCTGTAAGATGTACCTAAGTTTGTGTCTTTGTTGGGTTTTGGTATGGGGATTATTTTCGCCAGTTTTCATGTGTGTGGTATGTAGTTTGTGTTGAGTGCGATGTTGTAGATGTTTGTGAGGTATGTGATGGCCAGTGTACCTAGATGTTTTAGGTGTTTGATGTTGATATTGTCTGGGCCTGTGGAGTTGTTGTTTTTGGATTGTTTGATGGCGTCTATTGTTTTTGTACGAGTGATGTCAATTAGTGTTATTGTTAGTTTCTTGGTGCGTTTGTCTATTTTCCTATTTTCTGGGTTTGTTTTGTGTTTTATGATGTTTGCAAATTGTTTTTTGAAGAATTCTGCTTTTTGTTTGTTGTTTGTGGCTATCTTGTTTTGGAATGAGATGGTGTTGTTTTGTGTTTGTGGGGGTTTTTTGTTGTTGAGTCCAGCTATTGTTTTCCAAAGTGTGTGTGTTGGTTTTGTGGTCCCACTGATCGTCTAGGTGTTCCTTCCATAATGATTCTTTGTGTTTCTGTATTTGTGTGTCGATGTTTTTAATTAGTTCGGTTAATTGGGGATCAGTGGGATTTAGTGTGCGTGTGTTGTTTCTGTGTTCTATGTTGTCCCTAATGTGTTCTGGTAGTAGTTTTAGGTTGTTGCGTATTTTGCCTTTGGGGATGTTTCTTTTGTCTGAGTGTAGTATGGCGTTTATGAGTATTTTGTTTGCGGTTTGTATATTTGTAGGTATTTCTGTGTCTTGTAGGGTGTTTTCTATGTCTTGTATGAATTGTTCCCAGTCTGCTTTGTGGTAGTTTGTGTATGTACGTCTGTTTTGTTGTAGTTTGTATTTTGTTTTGGTGTTGTATGTGATTTTGATGGGAAGGTGGTCTGATGAGAGTGAGTGTATTGTGTTCCATGTTATGTGTCTGTGTATTGTGTCAGAAGCTGATGTGATGTCGGGGGATGTTTGTTGTTGGTTTGGGTTGTTTGGGACTCGTGTGGGAGTGTTTGTGTTCAGAATGATGTGATTGGAATTATCTATTAGGTCGGAGACGAGTGCGCCTCTGTGGTCTTCTGTGTGTAAGTGCCAGAGTGTTGAATGTGCATTGATGTCTCCTGTAATTATTGCATTTGTTAGTGTGTTGAGGTGAATGAAACAGTTTGTTATGTCAGTGTCTTCGGTTAGATGGTTTATGTCTGTTGTGTCGCGTGGGGGTATGTATATGTTAGCAATGTGAACGTGTTTGGATTTGGTTAGGTATATTTTGGTTGTTTGTAATTCTGTTTTCTGTGTGTTTAAGTGGGGTGGTGTTTTCTGGTGTGTGAAGGTGATCGAGTTATGTATGTATGTGAGGAGTCCACCACCTGGTTTGTGTGTTCTGTCTGTTCTGATGGGTGTGTTGTTTGTGATTTTGGGGGTTTTGTGGTGAGGGGCGAGCTTTGTTTCTTGTATTGTGATGATATCAATATTATGTTGTGTGATGGTATGTTCCAGTTCTGTGTGTTTTCTAAGTATGCCGTTAATATTTATTTGAAGTATGTTCAGGTGCTTGAGGTTTGGAGATCGTTGTGGTGGTAGTGTGTTTGGTTGTGGTGGTGTATTTGGTGGAGGGGCTGGATTTTGTTGTGGTGGGATTGAATTTGGTTGCGATGGATTTGGAGGTGGTTGTGGGGTGGGGTTTTGGTTGGGTAAGCTGTTATTGTTGGGGTCTGGGGTGTGTGTGTTGTTGTGAAGTGAACATGTCCAAGTGTTTGTGTACTGTGCAACTTTTATGTTGGTACACTTTTTAAGGTGTACCCAGTGTGGAGTGTGTGAGTTGCACAGTATTGAGTGTTGTCTGTTTGTGATTTTGTGTTTGCAAACCTCGCACATCCACGAAGGTCCCGGATTGCTCTCCACATCTCCGGAGAGAAGCAGCAGAGCCCTCACTCACGTGACCGGGAGACTCACGGGGCGACGCGCCGAAAAAACGACGAAATTGGGTCCCCTTGCGGAGGACAGGGTGGGTGTTCTCAGATTTGAGCAGGAAATTTCCCGCCGCATCCCAACAGCGTGCATGCCGGAGATTCTTGGGATAAGGGTTACTCTTCCATAATCGCATCACGTGCTACTGAATTCAAGAGTTAGTAAAACAACATCCGTAACACGAAAGGAATTGTTCTTCATTTAATATAATCAAAACATCTAATTAAATAAATATCATAAATTTATAAAATTACATACATCTCTGAAAAACGTATCGAAATTAATCCACAAATTGAAAGAAAACAAACACTGAAGACTTCATTACCTCCTCAAACTCACAAAGAGATATACATTTAAAATTCAATATTACAGTAAAATCCCGAGTTATAATTATGAAGCACTGGAGTAATGGAGTACCTTAATTAGGAGTTAGCAAAATAAAACAATTTATGTTTTACTTTGCACTCGAGTTATCAAGACCTATAAAACCTAAATAAAGAAGTAGTTTCTATTTTAAAATTATAGAAAATGATGAAAGCATTGAATTTCGTCACAGTTACCCCTAAATAACTATAGTTCTCCAAGATTTCAATCGTAGAAAACTATTAAATACATCCGAAATATGAAGTGACTGAGTTATGAAGCAACCAATACTCCATAGCTCAAGAGTTTCACTGTATGGCTACTTCCCAGTTGAGAATTTATGAAAGTAAGTAAGGTATAAAGTTTAAATTTAGAAAATAAATTGAAAGGACACTCCAAATAGATAACAAATTATAGTCAGTGAAATTATTTAAAACTTAAGTTTAAAAATCAGACTGTTATGAAATAGGGTTTTTGGTAAATATTGAAATATCAATGAATTTCTGGGTTAAGTATTGAATTAATATTGAATGAAATAAGTACCAAAAGACATTAAAAAGGGATAAACAAATATAAAAAGTGGGTGCTATATATCTATTTACAAAGAAAATACTGAATGTATATACAATAATTTACAACAATTTTGACCCTTCAAATGGTAAATCAGAGGTAAAATAACTTCAAGTCTCCAAGCTTCAAAATAAAAAGGAGATTAAAAGATAAAAACATCAGCCAAATAGAAGACTATCAGCCAAATAAAATAACAAAAGAGAAGCAGGGAAGTTAAACTTTAGTGGAAGGTATCGAACATACGAAGCTTTTAACAATTTCTATCATTTTACAATGTTTAGATTACCAAGGTTTGAAATGATGAATTAAACCTATAAGTTGGATACATGTACAAAAGTCGATAAAGAAGAAGCAATACCAAAAGAGTATTGCATTTGAATTTTTTTAACATATATGGAACATACAGAACTTTAGGGACCACTTCAAACTGGATATAAACACCAGCAATACGAGTTACTAAGCTTAAAAAACCTTAACACTATTTCTTTATTCACCTCCCCTGATAAACATCAACAAGACCAACCTATCAACGTAAATAGGTAGAGAGTAGTTGTCAAAGTTATTTCTTACAATGGGATCAATTTTTAACTTCTGCCTATTATAATACGGTTTATACAGTGCCTATATTGCTTATTGGAGTAGAGAAACCATTCAAAATTCGTCCTCTCTCCAATCTAGGTTTTTTTTCACTGGGCGACTATTTCAGTGAGAGCTGTTTCGACGGAGGCAACCTCCGGAAGTTCTTTGGGAGGTTTGTCTTGACTAGGCATGATGACATTCAGCTCCTTTTCTGGAGAGGAGTCAATCACTGGAGCTGGAGGAGCAACTGTCAAAAAAAAAGTACTAATCAGCTTCTGAAAATTAAATTAAACTGGCATTATAAATCCAAAGGATTGACTTATGGGGCAAGTTACAAGTTATTGAACGTTTCCACATTATCGTAATAATTTAATAACCAGAAGTACATAACTATCCTAGTGAGCTTATGATAAATAATTAAATAAATTAAGCTTCTATTTTAATTCGTATCCATTTCAAGTAATACTTAAATTATAAATTATTCTAATAATTATGATTGATAATGTCGATCTGTCCGATAACTTAGAAGTCACCCTCAAGACTGAAAAGATTAGTCAATAATAAACATTAAATGGAAATAAAGAAGGACTTTGAAGAAGTAGTCAGAAAGGAAAGTAGAATCTGTGAAATCAGTTTAGACAATCATTTAATTGATAATTTCAACAGCAGTCGATAAAAATGTCCACAATGTATTTTACCCTCTCCCTCTTGTAATTCCTACTTTTCCGTATTTTTTTTAGAAAGCATCTTATCGAGTCACAATAACACATTGTATAAGGTATATAACTTAAACTAAGTAAATTAATGTTAGAAAAACGTACCTCCATTTTTAGCAGCGACTGCCTTAGCTACTGCAGAAGTTGGTACTGAAGGAGTAGCTACTGCAGAAGTAGGTGCTGCAGGAGTTACCATTGCAAAATTAGGTACTGAAGAGGCTGCTGTTTTGGCAGGGGCAACCCACTTCAGTTTGTTACCAGTAGTGAAGTCAGGGTGTGAGAAGACACAACCCGGTGTGAGGCAGGCAGAACCAAACCTGCATTGCTGTGGAAAAAGAAAGAAAATTTAATACTCATCACAATAATGATTCACTCATAATTATTCATATGCATTGGCATTCATAGTGTAAAATAACATCAGTATAGAACAGTGGTTCTTAAAGTGGCAACCCCTTTGGGACCTGGAATGTTGATAGGGGGTGCCTGGGAATTGGTATGGCTTATTTATATGTTGTTTATAAGTTCGATTATTGGTGTTAATATAATGCAGAATATACATGAATTACATTTGCCATTTTCTAACATTATAGTACCTATTATATTTGTAGCTTTTCAATCTATTTCAATGCAATACAATGCTCAGGGGGTGCCTGAGAAAAGCAAGGGGTGTGCGAGAAAAATACTTCAAGAACCAATGGTATAGAAGGTAAAAAGTGGACTAAATTCACTCACAGAAAGTCTGCAGCAACTTAAAGTTGATTATTATTTATTACATTACCTATTTAGCTTATTTATTTATAAACTTTCCAAACAATAAATTTTATTGTTTTTATATAATTTAATCTATTTTCAGTAGAATTTGTGTACCTGTTTTAACTTCTATATTAATATTTTGAGATTTATAGTGAAAATGATTAATGTTAGAATGAAAACATAAATTTAATAAATTAAGGTAAGTTCCCAGTAATTGAACGGTTCCACAACTTCGTTCATATAAGAGAATAGTATAGCTAGAATAATTAGGTACTTAACTTTTATTTTAATTGGTAACAATTAAAAAAGATGGATATAAATTAAGATAAAAGTTAAATCATAAAACTATATACTTTTTATTGCACGAACAAAAACGTGAAACATACCGATAGCTTGAAACTTCCTATGCATTTTTAGACTTCTATGTTTTACCTTCAAAGTAAATGTGAGATTATATATTAGACTGCTAATTAATGTAGTTATTGCTCACCTTAGGGTGCGTGAATGTGCAGTGTGCATTCTTGCAGTGGGCCCCAAACATGCACCTTCGGGGGATGGAGGTCCCTCTGGGCACTGAGGCCGCATTCAGGACTAACTTGGTTTTGCCTGGTGAGAAGAAAAAATTAAATAAATCATTTAATGAATGACTGTTATAGACAATTCGTGTCTTTTAGTAGCTAAGTTTTTCTATGGAATAGTAATACAAGTAAAAGGATATCAGATTAAATACTCAATAAATTTAATGGAAACAGTTTACAAACACAGTGATGGCAGTTGGAGTGTTTTGTGTCAATGACTTTATAAAAGTAACAATTTTACACTTAATTTAAGGTAATCAAAGTATTAAAGTTAGGTTTAAAAGGTCCTACTCCAAGGTTGTATATAATAACTTTTTTCATTGATGAGAAAGTTGGACAATAGTGCAAAATTCACCCGGATAACTTATTACTTATTATATAACAAATATTTAGTATCAAAGTTGAAATAGTATTCAGTTTCATTTATAACCAGTTACCTCAGTTCTAATGAATAGAGTAATAAAACGTTAGAATGAAGAGGATCTCTAAATTTTTTAGCTATTATATAATAAGTTCTATTCACTATTTGCTGATAAATCCCTAAATTCAAATAGCTAAAAGCAGTCACGAACACTAATGACTGTACTGTTATCTACCTCAGTAGTTATTTCCGTTTTGTACAGCTATTGTGGTATAAAATAGATAGGATAATTTACAAATTATCGGACAGTTCCAAACTTTGATCCAAGGCTGTACTGATACCATGATTACTGCAGATACTTGGTACTGGTAATCAGCCGATACAAATTCCTAAAAATCACTAATATTCCAATAACTACCTAGAATAATGGCTGATCATCTGATGGCTATAACGAGTAGCTACTGATGGTGAGAGAATCAGTACAGCCCAACTTCAACCATTCAAGAAGGAAATATAAAATTATAATTATTTAACTTATATTTTAATTGGTATTCCATGATACCTATCATACATTCTCACCTGGGGGCGGAAGAGTGACGGGGGCGGGAGCAGCGGCGGCAGCAGTTGTGGTGCCAGTGCGAGGGCTGGCGTGAGTGTAGGGGCAGTTTGCCCTGGTGCAGAGGGCATCAAACTTGCAGTTGGGGTGAATGTAGAGGCATTTGTCCCCAAAGGAGCAGGAGGGGAACATCTTGCACGGCAGACTAGGGTGCTTGTAAGGACATTTCTCGCCAGTGCGACAGGCAGGCCAGTAGCTGCAGCGGGTCTGGTACTTGGGATCTGAGAAAACAAGACATCACTCAATAAATTGCTATAAAAACACATCTTTAGAGACTGCATTGAACCACAGTAATCCATACAAGTATAAACCAAAGTAATAAAGATTTAGAATAAGTACTGTAAAGGGCCGTACACACTTAGGGATTTTTAAGTCTTTCCACTAGACTTTTTGCTAAGCTCCTCCTACTTTTTCCATCAGAATATAAGAAAAAGCGATATAGCTAATCATTATTTATTTCAGTTGGTATCCACGGTACCTGCAGGTATCATGGATACCAACTAAAATAAATAATAATGATATCGTTTTTTCTTATATTCTCGTGGAAAAAGTAGGAAGAAAGATTTAAAAACCGTACGTGTGTATGTCCCTTTATTAGGACGAATTCAAACACTTATGATGTACAATAGTCACCATGTAAATATAGAATATTATTATCAAGTTCAATTGCTGTAAAACACAAATGATACTTTGTTTTAAAAAATTCTTTCAGATGATCTAACTATACTGTGTCCCTATATTACTAACACATTTTCACTTTTACGATTATATAAAAAAAAATGTAGCCATGATAATTACAATTCAACTACCTAGTTAGTATTAGTCAAATTATAATCATTATATATTTTTTACTATGTGATCATAAATGTGAAACTGTCCGATAATTCTGAACTTACCCTATAACCTAATATTATAGTAGGATTGGTTCTGATAAACACTACTATCACAAATTCTACTCAATTCTCTTTAAACAAACCTTTTTGTATAAGTTGGTCGAGGGACAGACTGATGGGGTCCACCTTAACACCAGCAGGAGTGACGTAACGGACTGACTGACCACTGAGACTCTCAATGTCTTCCTCCCATTCCTCCACCTCTTCAATGTACTCCTGATAGAAAGGAGGGTTAACTTATTAATATTTAATTGAACTATTGAAGGGAAGTTTACCTTTAATGTTAATTAAGAGACTTACAATATTCTCCTAAGACTAAACACTGCAAATAATTTTCAAAGGATTCAAAGTTTTCATACCAAAAAGAGAGAAAATTAATCATTATTTCAACTGAAAATAAAATTTATTTAGCACTTCAGTAACTTTGATGCAAGAAATTAATAAACTAAACCAAAAAAACGTTAGTATTTTTCACCTCAACATTGCCGAGTGCGTTTGCAAGTCTCGTCCTGACTAGAGGCTGCGTCTCCTCCATCAGCACATACTGACTGGAGGAGGGCACCTTCAGCCCCAGTCTGCTCTGAATGCGAGGAGCCATCTCCTCCTCCTCATACTCTATCTCCTCAGTCTCCTCCAGATTATTAGGCACTGTGATGGAGAGCTTTTGTAGCTTGTCTTTGTGGGACCTTTCCCTCTCTCTGAAAAGTAAACAGCATAATTAATTAATTCATTTAATAAGTGGTTTTACCGTCTGTTTCGGAACTAAGGGCCATACCGCTGAATTTAAAATGAAATACAAGGGACTGTAAGAAGCAGTCAGAAAAGAAAGTGACTCCACAAACAAAGTCACCTAGCTACCACCAGTCTGTGACAAGCTCATGGATGCAGAAAAGCTACTTTCTATGTAGTCTCTTTACCAAGGAATTTGACAAGAAAGAATTAGTAAATATTTGTACAGTAACTTAGCTACATAAAAAACATCCAATATATAAAAAGTGACTGTTTTATAGTGAAAGTGAAGAGTATGTAAGACATGAAACAGAGTACCTAATTATTTCGTGAATAAGTAAGTCTACAAACAAAACTGTTTCTATTAAGGAATTATCAATGCATTAATATAGTTGACAAGTAGTAATTTCATTCTTAATAGCCATTCCCATGCAGTAAGGAGAATAGTTGATTAATATAAAATTATAAAAATTACTCAGTTTACCTGTAGCTCCTAGAAAAGACCTCCAGCTTCTTATTCTTTGGTTTCTCCGATCCTCTGGAAGTGTCTTCATCATCACTCAGGGCACGTTTGGATGAAGTCGTTACACTCTTATTAGCATCAGCGACTGCCCTGAGGATGAGGTTGGTGTTGGCTTCGCGGCTACGGCCGGTGTTTCTCCGCCCTGATGATGACATTTCAATCTTGCTGGCAACTGAAGGGAGCATCTCGCCCTCATTGTCACTGTCACGGGAGATCACAGAGGACATCATCCTCTCCGGAGAATGCTCTGTGTTGCTCCTCTCGATGACTGAGAGGGGCCTAACACGAGCCTCAAGCCTTTTGCTGGGAGCTACGGAGGCAGTGGCTTTCCCCGATTTGTGGCTGTGGGACGACATGCCATCAGAACGACTACGTTTCTTTCTGTTCTCGCTGTCACTGTCAGAACGCCTATCATCAAATTTCTTTGATCGAGGTCCAAGACGGTCCATGACTGAAGTGTTTTTGGATCTACTTATTGAAGAGCTGACCATCTTATCTTTCACAACTTCTTCCTCCACCTCCTCTAGAATCTCTTCCTCCTCAATGATTTCCTCTTGCAGTTCTATTTCATCTTCTGCATGCATTAGCAGGTCACCAATAGTCTTCTTGATAGTTTCTGGCTTGTTAGTGGGGGCAGGTATATCTTGAGTGGTGGTGATTTTGAAGTTTTCTAAAGGCATCTTATCAATTTTCTTCTCTTCATCTCCTTTCTTCTCTTCTACATCTGCTTTTTCCTTCACTTGATCATTTGTAATTGTCTTTGTGATCTTAAGATTCTTTCCATCAAGAACTATTTTCTTGGAAACACGGCCTGTTACAATATCCTCGTCATTGTTTTCAGACTGCAATGACTCGCTATTGTGTCGTTTTCTCTTCTTCTCGCCAGATGGTGGATCTTTAACAACTGTGCTGCTCAACTTTTCCTCTAGCAAACCAACTTTATTGCCGGTAACTTCCATGGCTTTGGAAATTGCCGCCATTGTGTTCTTGTTCAGCAACTCAAAATTTTCTGCAGCTGCTTTTTTCTTAGCTTCCCTTTTGAGACTTTTCTCTAAATCCTTCTTTTCTTTTCTTTTCTTTTTTCTCTCTTTCTTTTCTTTCTTCTTCTCTTTGCTCTTCTTCTCCTTTTTTTCTTTTGGTACTAGTGTGTCAGTTTTTCCAATTTCTTGCTTTTTAGGTTCATCAGGAAGTTCTTTGGCAACTTCTTTTTCTGCAAATAAGAGCATAAAAAATAATTGTGCCTAGTTATAAAAAGACAAATTCGATGTCAAGATAAAAATGTAGCTATTCAAAATTCTAAATTAATACAAAAAAAAATTGAACAGTAATTAGATGGTACATCTTATCAAACCTAGGTTTAGTATGAAGTATATTTTGTATAGAAATATACTTTGTTCTGTAAATATAAAATACTATGTTTTGTAGCTATATACTGTGTTTTATAAATAGAAAATCAAAGATTTTGTTGAATGAAATATGCTGTATTGTTCAAGCAAAATGAATTAGATGAAATTAGACTCACCAACTGCAGGAGGAGTAGTGGTGGTAGTAGTGGAAGCAGGTGGTTGTGCCACTGCTTTAGTTGGAGCAGGAGATTTGGCAGCAGCAGCGTCATGGAGTTGCTCCAGTACTCCAGTGAGCCAAGAGGTGAAATGCTCTGTGTTGTGTCCAAGAAAGAGGCTAAGATCATTGTCCATCTGCTCCTTGCTCTTTTTGTTCACAACCAAAACCATTATGTAGTCTGGCAATTCATCATCTGAAGGAGGGGGAAATAATAAACGAGTTGAAAATATAGAGCTAGAAGCATAACTTTTAACATCAATATATATATTTCATTAATTATTAAAAAAAAAATAGAAGACCCCACTCACCTACGTAAGTACCAAGCTCCAGAAGCTTCTGCTTGATAGCACTCTGCGGAGAAGAAGAAATTAGTGAGGAAAAAACTTGAAGTTTCCTATTGCCACTATTCGGAAATTATGGCAACACATATGCAGGTTAAGTAGCTATTAGAATCTTTGGTGAACTTTTTTACTATTAAAACAATATATATATATATATTAAAAATTAGAAAATACATGTGTTAAAATTAATTAAATTTAAGCAATATCAAATTATAAGAAGCTATTCATAATAATGATCTAAGAATTATTGATTAATTAATATTAGTTAAAACATAATATTATAGAACATTATTCTACAAACTATACAATTCGTTTTAGTACATAAATATACATATATATTAGTACATAAATATATATACTTCAAAGTATTAATACTCTGTGTGCAACAATTGTATGAAGAAACACTAAAGAAAAAGATTGTACACACTTTGTTTTGATTTCAAATTTGAATTTTATAAACGAACAATGTATTTTTGGTGTTAGTTTATAATTTAAATTAATTCTTGAATTATATAAATGTTTTTATACAGAGTTTCTCATATTTTATTATTTTTATACCTTAACACAAATATTAAATATCGGATTGATTAAACCTTCCTTAGTTCCTAGTTGACATTCAAAACAAACTGAGTACATTCTTATTCTTCTCACTGAAAATTGGCAAGTCAGAAGTAAAACAGGTTTTGTAGTTTTAATTATAAAAATCTTTACATAAGCATCATTGATTAAAAAAAATTACTTTGAGAGTAGTTTTAATGTAATAATGTATTTATAAAGATATCCTTACTTACCTTTACAGTTACAGCAATATGGGAATTGAAATTCTCCATGTCTTTAAATAATAAATATTTATTATTAAGATTATTTAAATATTAAGTTAGAACCTGAAAAGTGAAAACAATATTATTACAAATAATGAAAAATTGCACTAAATTAAGAAATACATTGGAATAAATAGCAAAGTCCTCTGACATTGCAAGAATATATATTTTAGAGAAAAGTTAGCCAACATGTCAGCCAAATTAACCATCAAATGCAATTTACAATCTGGTTTTCCTGTTTCCAGCTCCAAGCCACTCTGAAAAAACTGGCGTTTTCTGCTAAATTACTTAGCTACTCTGTTGTAGTTTAGCAAACCTTTAAATACAGGAATAAATTAATGAGAACTGTATAATCCGCAGCATTTAGCCTCCAGTCCGAAAAGAATGTCTCCACAGACCCAAGATTTATACAGAATTTGGGCTTTGCACGCAGCAAATAACATAAGAATATTCAACGTAGGACTTAAATATGATTAACCCACAAATCCTGCTTTACTTTTCAGACTGGTTTAGCCTCTAAAATTTATCTGTTAGTCTAAAGTATTTTCCAGAGGGGATCCAAGTGACAAATCTTCATGATTTCATCTGGAAGACTCAAGACTGGAAGCTAAATTCCACTTTTGAAATACCTAATTTAAAAAAACAAGGGTTCAAGCACCAGGAATTAACACCACATCCCTGCAGATTTGCATGAGAACTGGTATTATAATATTATTATGGTATATTGTATTTACTAACTTACAAAATAAAAATAATATCATTCAAACATACAGCCAGAGTGAAAACTCAAATTCTAACAGAGTTATTCAATACTCATGAATACTCGACTGCGGAGTTCATTAATGATTAACCCTGCTTAGTAATAGTATTACCCTACTGTATTAGTAAAGCATGTAGCTATAGCATGCAGAGTTCAATTTATTTCAAATATTATGAAATATATAAATGATTTTTACATAGTTAAAAGAAATAATGTGAACAGAGTTGTCTTTAGGATGAGCTCTCACATGACACTTAGTTGATTTTGAATCTTAACATTATTAGTCAATCAGAAGAGAGTTAATTTTAGATTGATTGCTGCGCTAATGATTGATCATAGATTGCACAGTGAAATCAGTCATGTTGCACTAACGCACTTTGCAAATCAGCCACTCTGCATAATGTGTCTCTTGTCCTACAGACTTTAATTTGAGAGAGAGTTACTCTCTGACTCTCATCAGACAGCAGCAGATTCAGAATCTCAAGCAGCTAAATTAATTGTTACATAGGATAGGAATTAATTCAAAATCACCCACAGCTAAATTAATGTTTACATAGGAATTAATTCAATATCTCACATAGAGGAGATTAAGATATAAAATTTCTAAAATTAGGATCAGATTTGTCTCAAGAGAGCTGTGGAAAAATGTTCCATGTTCTGCCAGGTAATAAAGCATGTCCAAACTCGCAATTTTAATGGCGAGTTTGTGACAGTTATTTTGAGCCCTTCAATTACAAATGGCAAGAGATCCAAGTAAAATAGTATGACTCATAAATTCTCCATTTGTTTCTCCAAAATGATCAAATCATCATAAATTCTCAACAAACTAACATTGTAGCATGGCCTGAATAGGAGAAAAATAGATATTTTTCACCATTTGTGTTGAAGGGCTCAAACTCGCCATTAAAATGGCGAGTTTGGACATGCTTTATTACCTGGCGAGAAATGTCTATTTTTCTCCTATGATACAATGTTATTTTGGAGAGAATTTATGATAATATGATCATTTTGGTGAAAATTTATGATAATATGATCATTTTGGTGGAAATTTATGATAATATGATCATTTTGGTGAAAATTTATGATAATATGATCATTTTGGAGAGAATTTATGATAATATGATCATTTTGGAGAGAATTTATGATAATATGATCATTTTGGAGAGAATTTATGATAATATGATCATTTTGGAGAGAATTTATGATAATATGATCATTTTGGAGAGAATTTATGATAATATGATCATTTTGGAGAGAATTTATGATAATATGATCATTTTGGAGAGAATTTATGATATGATCCTTTTGGAGAGAATTTATGATATGATCCTTTAGGAGAGAATTTATGATAATATGATCATTTTGGAGAGAATTTTGTGATTTTAGGATATTCTGCAGTCTGGCAGATCTGTCAATTGCATGTGACAATGAAAATGATATTCAGATTATCTCAGTGACAGTCTGCAGAATATGGGAGATATTTGGGATATTCTCCACAAACAATTTACTACTAATTCCTATTTCCTATTATCCTATACCAGTCTGCAGAATGTGTCTTCTCCCACAGAGATTTTAATTTGAGAGACAGTATAGCTGCAAACACTTCTAAATTAAATATTGATCCAAATATTTATATTAATATTACTGTGAACAGAAAAAGAGATCTGGACAAACACTTTACCAGTTTCCCAGTCTGCGTCTCTTCTCCCGCAGAGATTTTTATTTATAGAGAGAATTAATGGTAACCTAACATAGAAATTAATTCAAAATCTCCCACACCTAAATTAATGGTAACATAGGAATTAATTCAAAATCTCCCACACCTAAATTAATGGTAACATAGGAATTAATTCATGATCTACCACAGTCGGATTCGCAGAGATGAGATATCTTCAATTTCTAAAATTCAATCAAAAACTCCCGCCATGTTTTAAAGTGTGGACAAAGTTTCCAGTATATTGGCCATGTTTCAGAGGCAGGAAAATTGTAAGCCAATTTTTGAGCCAAAATTTCACAAAAAATCTGAGTCAAGGTCAAGCCAATTTGGCTCATTTTATGAAGATTTCAAGGCTCAAAATAGCTGTCACAAACTTGACATTAAATTGGCAAGTTTGGACATGCTTTATTACCTGGAAATTAACATGGGAACATAGGAATTAATTTAAAATTTAAAGCCAATTAGACATATCTGAAATTTGACCATTTGAAATCTAAGTCAATTAATTGGCTTTAACCGACATACTCTTATACATGGTATATTGGCGACTTTTGAGGGGTTAAAAATAAGTTGAAAAACATGTAAATAAGGAGTTAAATCAAAAAGCAAAATAGTCTCAAGAGATGCACATGCATCAGGCATGAAGCATAAGGATGTTTCCAAGTGTGAAATCTTCACTAGGAAGTCAAATTTCTCCTTCAAAGTACCTTAAATGTGGCAACTTGGAACCATTTTCTCACTAAACTGGCAACTTTCCTGCCACACTTTGAAACATGGAACTCCCGCAGAGAGTCTTGGAAAAATGTTCAATATTCTGCAGACTGCAGTCTGGCCAGTTTCTGCAGACTGGAGTCTGATTATCAGATATTCTGCAAGCTGGAATTCAATGTGGTTATTTGGGCAGAGTTTTGGAAAAATATACCACATGTCATTAAGCAATAAAGCAAAGGACTCAGGACAGAACTGAGGGAATCAGAGTCTCAGAGGGACTGATTAATACCAAACTACTGACATGATCAAGATTCTAGAAAAGAGTGAAAGCTGAAGAATTGAAAATCAACCATTTTTAATAGATAATAGTTGTAACCAGTCAGTCTCAGCCTCACTGCCAGTTTGTATTTGGTGCTTCAGGTCCCCCAACGATTTTTGATATTTTGACCCTTAATATAGGTTAAAGGAGCCATTTTAAGAAGCTTTTCTTGAAAACCATTTGTTGTGCAAATGCTTCGTTTTAAAGATATAGCACAATTAATTTTTTGGTAGGAATAACATTAAGTTTGAAGAAAACACAAGGCTTTCTGCCTTTTAGATTTTGGTGACAGGAAATCTTTGTGTCATGAAACTGTTAATGTAGTTCACTGTATCCGCTAACAAAATCCCACTGACTTTTTCAAAAAGCTGAAAAAATCCAATATAAATTTCCATTAATTTGACCAATCCACCGAAAATTAATGGTAACATAGGAATAAATAGCTAAAATCCACTGACTTTGCCAGAATATTATTTTCTAAGGGGGAAAATTCCACCGACATGTCAGTGGAATTTACCACGAAACACAGACTGGTAATGTACTGCGCACATCATGATTGTTTAATGACCTGGCAGGCGGGTTCAGGGGGGCGGCTCGCCCCCGATATACTCATTTGTGATGTTAATGTATCTTTCCAGACCCCCAAACTTAACCTAACCTATCGAAAACTTAATTGCGCTATATCTCGAAAACAAAGCATTTGCACAACAAATGGTATTCGTGATAAACGTCTTAAAATGGCTCCTTTAACCTATAGAAAGTGTCAAAACATCAAAAATCGGTGGGGACCTAAAGCACAAATTTACGGACTGAATTCATTCCTATGTTACCATTAATTTAGCTCGGGAGATTCTGAATCTTCTACCGAGAGTCAGACAGTAACTAACTCTCGAATTAAAATCTCTGCGGGAGAAGAGACGCATTCTGCAGAATACTGAATATGGAACATTTTTCTAAGACTGCGGGAATTTTTAGAAATTGGAGATATCTGCAGGAGATCTTGAATTAATTCCTATGTTACCATTAATTCAGCTGCGGAATATTATGAATCTGCTACAGTGCTACTGAGAGTAACCGTCTCTCAAATTAAAATCTCTGCGGGAGAAGAGACACATTCTGCAGACTGGGACGGTGCCAGACTGTATTTCATGGTAAATTCCACCGACTTGTTGGTGGATTTTTTTTCCATTGAAAATAATATTCTGGCAAAGTCGTTGGATATTTAACTATTTATTCCTTGAGGCAAAATGTTGGTGGATCAGCCAAATTACTGGAAATTTATGGTCAATTTTTTTAAATAGTCAGTGGAATTTTGTGCACCAAATACAGACTGGCTGGCGTGGGAACGTAGCCTGTTTTGTGAGAAAATGGATCCAGGTCACCACATAGCACATTTAAGGTACTTTAAAGGAGAAATTTAACTTTGAAGGTTTCTATTATTTAGCCTAATTTAATTCCTTCAATCAATTGGTATAGAGTTGAATGACTAGTAGATTTTTGGTAGTTTTATTTGACTTCAGTACAGGAGTGATACCCTTATAAGACAAATGTTTATCACCAAGGGTTAATCACTGCACAATGTATTAAATCTAATAGACAACTGAATGAATGTAGAGTTAGCTAGCATAATTATTGGGTAGTTTTACGTATTATTGGAACCGATTATGACGAAATATTAGTATGAAATCTGTCTATTATTCAAATTGGGTTAGTAGAAAATGGTTCTTTGAAATGAATGGTTAATATGAAATGAATGGTTAATATAAAATGATGAATGCTACAACTTCCTAGTGAAGATTTTACACTTGAAAACATCCTCATGCAGTCATCCACTCTGGAAAATACCTTATGCAAACAGATGAATTTTAGGGGCCAAATGCTGCGGATTATACAGTTCCCATTAATTTATTACTGTATTATAAGGTTTGCCCAACTCCAACAGAGTAATTAGTCCATCAGAAAAGACCACTTTTTCCAGAGCGGGCAGTCATGCTTATTGGTTGAATTGGTTCATGCGTGATGCGGGATGCCCAGACTGAGCAGGAACTGGTTACTGATAAAGTGTTCTCCAAGAAATCCTCATTTTTGGCTTTTGTTCTCAGTAAAATATATGTAAACCAGTCTGCAGAATATGAGAGATATTTAGGATATTCTCTCCGAACAATTTTGAATTAATCCCTATATTCACATTAATTTTGCTACGAAGACTTCTGAATTAATCCCTATTATATTTACATTAATTTTACTACGAACAAAATGAGAGATCTCTACAACCAAGTAGAATACTATGTCTCATAAACTCACCATTTGTCTCTCCAGCTCTCTCCAAAATTCAACAAATTCTCTCCAAAATGATCAAATTTTCATAAATTCTCTCCAAAATAACATTGTAGCATAGGAGAAAAATAGATAAAACTCGCCATTTGCATTTGAAGGGGTCAAAATAACTGTCACAAACTCGCCATTAAAATGGTGAGTTTGGACATGCTTTATTACTTGGCTCTACAAACACTTTACCAATTTCTGCAGACTGGTAAGTGGTATGTAAATTACCAGTTTGTATTTGATGCACTGAACTCCTCTGACTTTTTCAATAATCTGAGAAATAGCTGCCCAGTCTGCAGAATATGGAACATTTTTCCAAGACTCTCTGCGGGAGTTTTTGATTGAATTTTTAGAAATTGGAGATCTCTGCGGGAGATCTTGAATTAATTCCTATATTACCATTAATTTAGCTGCAGGAGATTTTGAATTAATTCCTATGTTACCATTAATTTAGCTGCGGGAGATTATGAATCTGCTACTGAGAGTCAGAGAGTAACTGTCTTTTAAATTAAAATCTCTGCAGCAGAAGAGCCACATTCTGCAGACTGGATAGCTGCCAACATTTTCCATCAATTTGTCTAGTCCTCCAACATTTTTCCAGTTTCTCCTCCAAAAATTAATGGTAATATAGGAATTATTATTAATAGCTAAATATCCTCCGACATTGCAGGAATTTTTTAATTAGAGAAATTGAATATCTCCTGACATATCATTGGAATTTACCACCAAATACAATCTGGTAGGTAAATATAGAATAGAAGGAAATTAAGGATTGTTCGCACAGAAAATGTCAAAAATGTCCCATATTTTGCAGACTGGCCTGATGCACAGCATGTGTATCTACTCCATACTTTGAAATATGGAATACATTCTGTTATCTGCCTGCGGCCGCCAGTCTGCAGAATCTGGAACATTTTTTTTACATTTTCATGATTTTCTGTGCGAACAATCCTTAATTTCCTCCTATATTAAGTATATTTATAATATTAGAGTATATTTACATGTATTTGATAGACTAACATTCTTTTATTCTTTAGTTTGAAATTTGGCTGTTTGGCAGAGAAAACCCTAACTAAAGCTTTTAGAAAGGCTTCTGTTCGTAACTTGACTAACTTCGTGCTTCTGAAAAAAACATGATCCATTACTGCTCATTCCAGAAGAAACCCTTATATTATTTAGGATGATGAAGGGAAATCAGTATCAACTAACACTTTTATTTCGTAGCTATTAAGATCTTTTTAAAGTTTATAATTTTAATCCAACCATAGCCTTATTAATAATATGACTTTTACTCGACGGCAGAATTTCCTGAAAAGTAAGCAGAAAGCTAGATGATAATGAGACATTGATGAGTACCTGAGAAAAAAATATTTAATAGAGGTAGATCTTATCTCTCATCGCTAATAGTTTGAAAGTCGACATTAAAACCATTTACCACTTTTCACAAACAATTATTTACCTATCATATACTATTGAACCAAAATATACAAAGAAAAACACAATCGTTTTTTTATAAAGTTCATGACAATTATTTTTTATCACACTTCTTTTCATTTATCTGTGTTCAATTCGGATAAAAGAATTACGATTTACTTCGTCTTCGAAAATTATTTTTTATTGCTGTAATATTAGGATCTTGTAAAGATAACCCGTACCAATTTGCACTAGAAAACAATAATTAATGATGACTCATCCCAGAAAGATGACAAATCCCTGACATGAATTTGTAAAGAAGACACCCATACCAATTTATTTTTTAGTAATAATAAGAAAATTATATTATTTTTAAATAATCAAAATATTAATATATATGAATATTTATATTTAGCTCGTTTCTATATACCTTCAGTAATTTTCTATTCTGCATATCTAACAAATAACTTTATCTTCTATCAGCAGTGTGATACATCTTTTTCTATGTGTTGTTTACGTTCCATTTTGAGTGTTTTATTTTAATGATAAAAAATTATTTTGGTGGAAACTTATATGCAAGAATCTTAGCATAAATACAGTAATAATATTCAAATTTATTTCCAATAAAATAATTAGTTTTCAGTAGGAGGTATCTCTAATAAAATATTAATTTAGCAAGAAAGGTAGTAATTATACTCAAATTTCCTCGTATAAAATATTCAATTTTCATTTCAAAGTAAATACATTCCAAAACGAATGATGAATGAATGTAAAGATGAACCAACCTTTCTGAAGTAGGTTATAGTGATCTTGACAAGAGTTATTATTATACCTATAGTCTTTTCTCAGCATCTTGTTGCGTCCTGAATGTAACTCTGAAACTACCTACCAACGGGCATGAGAAGGCCCGGTTCGGTATGAAATATTGATGCATAATTAAAAAAAACTAATTGACTTGAGTGGCTGAAACTACTTGAGTATGAAGTATTTATGTATCGTATAAATAGCAATGAAAATAATGCAACATATTTTTATCTAGTAGTTGAATTTTTTGAAAAAAAAAAATTAATTTTTGATCAAGTGGCCTTCTGGAACCAGGGTGAAACACAACAACTGTTGCTTCATATTTTTCATCACCTATAGGAATATTGAATATTTTTGGTCAAAAATTAGTATTTTTTAAATCAAAATGTGACACAACAGCGCATGTATTTCACCCAAGCTCCAGATTTTCACCTGGCAATAAAATGGTATAAAACTAAATAAAAAAATTGCATTATTTCATTGATTTCACAAAAATAAGTCATAAAGACTATTCATAACCTGTATTTCCAGCAACTGAAGTCAAGTTTTGAAAGTATAAATCTACTTTCCCTCCTAGAACTTCTTCAAGAAATTCAGAGAAATCAACAAGAACTATTATATCAACGGTACATCAAAAGAAAGAACTGCAAATAATAATAAAGTTGGATAATAGAAACAAACTAGTAATTATTATTGATAATTTATTTAAAGAACTAACGTACACGTTATTACTGACATGCTTAGTTTTCTTTTAATAAATAATTAAAGATCTCATATATTCATTTCTTTTCTATTTCACGTCACGAATCTTACTTATTAATTCGAAATAAATGGCTACAAATTTATGACCACCAACAACTTCACCTTCCAATTGTCTTCAAATTTCTATAAGAGTTATAATTATAAAAATGGATTAGATAGTCTCCTTTTACTCCTAAATTTTCTATTTACCTATAACGTCTCCTTGGAACTCTCTGACTACATCAACTTTCTCTTGCCAAAGAATAAATTCACATGAAGATCATAACGAGTAGAACTTTTGAACCATCAAACGATACACTGAAAAAAGATGCGCATGCAATAGAAAACATGGGCTGAATTCAGAGTTATCGGACTCTTCCACGTTTTCGATCATATAAGAGAGAAAATCTATAATTACTATTATTTAACTTGTTATTTAATTGGTATCCATGATACATTGGTATCCATGATACCTGCAGGTCCAAATAAATTAAATGTTAAATAATAATTACAGTATATTTTTTTCCTTATATGATCGAAAATGTGGAACCGTTCGATAACTCGGAACTTACCCTAGTACATCTCGAGAAAATAACACCCACAGTGACTGGAAAAAAGAGACCTTTTCTCGATTCGATTGGGACACCGAGAACATCTGACGAAGTTAAACAAATAAACTTCTTCGACTTAGCAAGTCAGTTTGGGTAATTTCACCGTTAGATGATTATCAAATACTAAAAACAATTGGTCCATTTTAAATGGTTCAATGAATAAATATGTCATATATAATATAAATAGAATACTAAAATTAATCACAAAAACTTTAAATTTAAGTAGAGTTAGAAATTATTCACGATACTATTTATCGCTTTAAATTCACTAAATAGGTTCATTCGCACTCAGCACATTCCATTTCTAGAGCTGTCAGAGGTACAACGCTCTAATTAATTATCTTTGGGGTGTTTCTATATACTCTATTTCCATTTTCAAATCATACATGAGCCAATAACGTATGGAAAAGGTTCAAATTACGTGCCTATCATCTTTCAAGTTTAATTCCATATAATATTGAGGTAAATGGCAACCCTACACTGTGCGTTCATATGTTTGTTACTACGTGTCTCTAAACCAATCAACTGTCAGTTAGCAGTGTGTCATAACTGCGTTAACCAATCACAGAGGAAAGAAGAAAGCTTCCCATTGGATATTACTGCGCATGCGTATACCGGCATTCAAAAGATATTTTTATAGAAGGGGAGAGATGCTGTAGAAGCAAATGACTAATTGTTCTATAACCTTCTCACGTGATACCATAGAGTCTACTCATCTGTTTTAACAGAATTACCATTATCAACATTATAATTTAACAGATATATGGACGAGACGAGAAGAGTAGATATTAAATTACTTATACCAAATAATACAAGACTCTTCTATGAGTTGGGAATGTGTCCGTAAACATATCAAATCAAATTAATTCATCGTATTATCTGAACAAAAAATAAAGCGGTAAAATATAAATAGATCCAATTGAACTTCTTTCATTTGAAATGCGTCACCGCGAAACTGAATTAAAACTATATAAATATAATTCAACTATCCTCTAAAATAAACTATGAATTTGTTAAATACTATCGATCGTTACATGATATAATAACATTAGAATATATATAATATTATATGTAATAAAAATCTGCTATCATACGTGAATAGAACTAACCCATTGAAAATAGTATCAATATAATAACTCTTGCTAAAAATGGTCTAAATTGCAGCGTACTGTAAACTTCAAAGCTAAAACAATTAAATCAGTCTGAAGGGTAAAGGGCCGTACACACGTAAGTTTTTTTAAGTCTTTCCACCAGATATTTTGTTAAGCTCCTCCTACTTTTTCCACGATAATATAAGGAAATATAATTATTATTTATTTTAGATGGTATCCATGATACCTGCAGGTATCATGGATACTAACTGAAATAAATAATAATTATATCATTTTTTCTTATATTCTCGTGGAAAAAGTAGGAGGAGCTTAGCAAAAAGTCTGGTGGAAAGACTTAAAAACCCTACGTGTGTACGGCCCTCAAGTTCCTAGTTATCAGACAGATCCACATTTCCGATCACATAAGGAAAAATAATATTTTTTCCAATATGATCGAAAATATGAAACAGTACGATAATAAGATCTTACCCGAGACGTCATAAAATAACAAACTAATGATAGAGTATGCTAACTGACAAACCTCTGTCACTTGGGAAATAAATACTTCAGTAATTCATACGCTGAAGCATAATCCAATCATCTGTAATTAACAGAGGAATTTAGAACAAGAAACTGAATGACGTCATTAATTTAAAACAGTGATTTATTTGATTTATTCAATATCTACTTTATAACATTGAAGTAGGATAGTGTTCAATGTTGTCATGACGTCATAGTTCCTTGCCCCTCCCTCCCCCATAATGTGACGTCACAAGCGACAGGTTCGTCAGATCTCAATAGTATTTATATCTTCTATATCGGCCATGCAGTAAATGTAAGCTACTCAAAAGCTAATATATCTTCTACACAGAGAAAATGTACTGGCAGAGTGATTCTGAAAAACAATGTTTTCAACCGACCAGAACATTACTCTCCAGTACAAGATCCCTGTTGAAACTAGTTAATGAAATATATAAAATGGTACGCCTGGTACTCCACTACAATATAAAAAAATGAAACCAGTTACAAAATTCCTTTCTGGATTGCACCCTTAACGTTGATATATAATATTAACCTTAGCATATACTTTGATTAGTGGTCTAAATGCTTGGTGGCGATTTAGAATGTTCCAAGGTGATTATTGGTAATTCCTTGAATTAAGGGCAGTACACAAGTAGGGTTTTTCAAGACTTTCCACCAGACTTCATGCTAAGCTCCTCCTACTTTTTCCATGAGAACAATAATTATATCATTTTTTTATATTCTCGTTGAAAAAGTAGGAGGAGCTTAGCAAAAATTCTGGTGGAAAGACTTAAAAGACCCTACGTGTGTACGGCCCTTTAGGGTTAAATCATAAGTGGGGGATGCTTTGTGCAAAATGAAAGGTAACAATTGACTAGAATGGTAAATCAGTTAATGTTTTAACTCCACCATCTTTACTTGGATACATCGTATGGAGTTAAAACGGGGTTGTACGGATTGAGATTTCATGTGCGAGATTAGGAGACCCTTCTGCTACCTATAGATAATGATTGATAGGGAGAGAACTTTTTCTTCTTTCTGTCTTACGTGAAATGTCCTTTAAAATTAATTCGTTGCAGTATTTCGGACATAAGATTCGAAAAGCAGGAAGTTGAACAACAAAAGAAACCTTCCGTTTCATCAGCTAAATTCATTTGTATTTCCTCCGTAAGTCGTCTTTCGATTATTTTGAGCATGATAATTATTAAAGCTAATCCAATTTATAGTGAAGGGCAGACATTCAAGGAAGGGCAAGATAGAGTAGGCAATACGAAGGGCCTGAACTAATATCTGCTACTGAAGGTGGTTAGGTAGGTATAGTAGTTCATGCTGCTAACTCAAAAAGTTAACCACGGAGGTAGTAGGAGGAGGAGTATTCAGAAATGTCTTAAGCAACCATTAATGCTACGATAACAATTTATAAAAATTTATCCATTAACATTAGAAAACAAAGGCCAATAGATAAATGATTTCATTGCTTGGTTAACAAAGGTAACGCTATTATATCAAGGACGTTTTGTAGCAAAATTATCCTAGAGTCTAAGGTTAACAGGGTTAAAGGGTATCAAGAAGCTTATAAATACAAAGAACAGTATATAGAAGCTGAATTAAAACTCTTTCAATCGTAACTGCACTAATATGGAAGCTAGAGAAGCTAAATGAAACATCAAAAATAGTCGTCGGAAAACTGAAGCCTCGCGTTGAAAGCGTTACGGAGTGAATCCAATTATTGGAAAGGTAAATTTTGACAGGCAAGACATTTTGTGATTCACTTTACAAAAAGCATAAATACAGTATGCTTCAATAGTTAGAGATATAAATAGAGCTATACCAACATTAAAATGTCAATATATCAAGAAAATTATTCTAGAACTATCGTCTCAACAAAACAACACTGCAAGAAATGAGAGAAGGATGCATGGATGAGTAGGTATCCAGGATACGCGTCATATTACTTTAATGATATAACAATAAGATTTATTTCAAATGGGGTACATCAATACTCAGAGTATCCAGGATACGCACGCATGAGTATCAACTAACAATATTAAGCAACAATCAACAATATACTTTATCATACATTTTAACTTACACTTATCACTTTAAACAGAAATATTCTTAAATAAGCGTTGGATTCAATCAAAGTATTATATATATTCATAGAATGCTGTATACTACCATCTATAATAAAGAAACTTGAGCTATATATCAATCTCTAGAGTATCATTTTGAGAATTCTTGTACGTCAGCAAGAAATAAAGAGCATTCAAATACAAGGGAATGTATCTATCAAAAACGTTAAGATCTGCATAGTAAGTTATTCGCTGGAACAACGAAATCTGAACGGCATATCGTAATAACTTTATTTACACACACGGGTAGCCGTTCATTCAAATATATTATAGTATTATCATATTAATGCTATGGAACAACAACGTCAGTTAGAACAGTTTAGGTGTCCTCTGACCAAGGATGACTATAGTAGCTCTATTGCTAGTGGAACCGCACTCGAGAACCCATTGTCACTGCCGCGTGAATGCACTCTTCTCATTGGCGCACACAACGACCAATCAGCGTCGAGTACATATTTCGACCAATCAGCGTCGACTACGTATTTGCACCCGGCCAATCACAAGCCAAGCATAGACAGCTGGGTACATGAGTTCAAAGAAATGCGATGTCTTGACAAGAACGTGATTATCGAAAGAGACTGAGTGACTTACTTAGCTGCCCCTTATTGGATGCTTCAATGACTTTATTTTATAGAGTTAAAGATCGAGATGATACTAATTGAAAGTATCAAAGAATATCAGTTTGATCGAGTTCAAGGTTTGAATAATCATCATCTACATACTAACTAAGAAATTATAGTGTTAAAATAAATTCTTCAGAACCAGTTTTGAGAGTACGACCCTAAAACATGTTTGAAAATGTTTGGAACATGTTAAAACATGTTTGAACGTGTTTGAAACATGTTAAAACGTATTTTAAAGAGTATTTCCAACAGAGACCATAATGAGGAACTAATAAAGTTGATCATAAGATTGATTGAAGTGATAGACTATATCTCTATCATATGGTTTCTACAAAGTGTAGCTTTTTATATTACAAGCTGTGTTTACAATCACTCTTGGCTCACTGAAGCAACAAAAAGCGTGAGTGTAAATGTGTCTCAGAGGTGCGTATGGTAAAAAAACCAGGAAAATAATACAACCCTCATCAATTTAGGATGTGAGTCATCAGGAAAAATAAGACATCTGTGCTGGTGAATTTAGCTAGTTGTGAAATATGAATAGAAACAAGGTAAGTTTATATAGGTATGTAGACCATACACTCCTCTGAGTCACTGTGCAATATATCATACAAACGCTACATGTTCGCATTGCTGCTGATACTTACAAAAATAGATTATATACTTAGACACAATATAATATCCAATCGATCTCTGTAAAAACCTATCCATTAAAATTCTCTTTCAAGCCCTCACGTCTCTTCTGAATAGCTCATTTTTTCAAAGTCCATTTTACTATGTCTTTGTGCTCTGATACTCTAACTACCACCTCCCTCCAACTTAAATTAGTAAACCTCTGGGTCTTCCTATGACCTAAACTCTGTCCTAAAGTCCTACCGAAGGAGGCATTTCAATATACAGCCATCCTTCAAATGATTAGAGTCCTCTAGCCTCCTTCCAGGAAGTCGCATGGGATGTACTTCTCGTGGAGGGCCAGAGACACCACCACGAACACGAAGTACAGGAAAAACATGAACACCCCCAAACCTTTGGACATCTTCCAGTTACTCACTGCGATGGAGATTATCACGAACATCAGCATGGAGAAGAGAAGCATCACCGAGCATGCTAGACCGTCTGTGGGACACGCAACGTGTTAGAAACATTGGGAAATAGAGCAAATATTTAAAAAGACTCTCGTCCTATACTCTCAAACGTATGGATACCAGTAACCGGAGCAAGTAAAGATAACGGACCAGAAATAAGCTAGTAAAGTTAACGGACAAGAAAATTTTATTTTAGTTTTAATAACTATTTGCTTTAGTATTTTATAAATATACAAAATTATAAATGATAATATTAATGATTACACATTAATTTTGCATACTTTATTAATTGAAAGAATTGATGAAAAAAAATGATCCATTTTGAAGTTGTGAAGAACGAGTAGTAAAAAAAATAAAAATAAACTTCTGCTTTAATTCTATAACCTGGTATCTATGATTCCAAAATTTCTTATTCTAATTATTGGTGAAATAATAATAGGTAATTTAACCAAGTAAAGATAACGGACCAGAATTTGACCAAGTAAAGATAACGGAATCTGGTCCGTTACCTTTACTCCCAATAACTGAATAATTATATAGTTTTTTCTCAAATGACCGAAGATGTGAAACTGACCGATAATTCGTGACCCTAAAATTTCACACGTTGGGCGGGTTATTAACCAAGCAGGTTAAGAAAGTACGTACCAGACTCTACCACAATTGGAGGGGGTTGCCAAGGGTCAGGTAATTCGTTTAAGTGGTTTTTGATGACGTCAATGAGTGCCTTGATCAGCCACGGTACGGGCAAACTGAAAAGAAAATCATAAATAGGTACTTCAATGGCTAAAAATTAAATACCTAAACATAACTATAAAATATTAAATTCTCGAAAGGTTAATTATAAATTTATTTCTTAGAGAATATTTCTAATTGAATTTTAAAAAATCATAAAAATTTAATTTTTTGAAAAATTGTTCACAGAATTTTTTCATAGAGCCTAACAATTTAAAAAAGTCTTGAAAATTAAATTTCTTAAAAGGTTGATCTAGATTTTTGTTCTTAAAGCATAAAAATGAAAGAAAAAATTCTTTAATTAAATAATCATAAATAAAATTTCTTGAAAGATTCATTATAGATTTTCTCATAGAGTTGTATCATTTCCATTAAAATATATCATATAACATATTAGTGTTAAACTTGTAGACATCAGTAATTTTTTATAGTTAGTAAGAATAGTTGGACGTCGTTATTCTCACCCGACACAAACGTCGAATAAATTACTGCCGACAGATGACGAAACTGCCATGTCGCCAAAGCCTTTCCTAGCAACAATAACGGAAGTGATGAGGTCTGGTACGGAGGTACCTGCCGCTAGGATGGTCAGGCCCATCACCTGGATGGGGTCACACATGTCAGTAAAGGGCCGTACACACTCAGGGTTTTTTAAGTCTTTCCACCAGACTTTTTTACTAAGCTCCTCCTACTTTTTCCACACGATTTTTGAAATTTATAAGAAAAAACGATATAATTGTTTACTTCAGTTGGTATCCATGATACCTGCAGGTATCATGGATAACAACTAAAATAAATAATAATATAGTTTTTTATTATATATTTCAAAAATCGTGTGGAAAAAGTAGGAGGAGCTTAGCAAAAAGTCTGGTGGAAAGACTTAAAAACTCTGACTGTGTACGGCCCTTTATATAAATAAAAAACATTGAATTACTAATATCATTAATTACATACATAATTTGAGATAAATTACAAAAATAGAATTCATATTAGCCACATCGAAATACTCAGACACTCACAGTAGTCTGCAAGTGATGGGTAACTAAGATGATGAACCAAAGTGAACATAATACTTACATACTATCTAACACCAACTTTTCGAGTACTGTGAGTCTGATTGATGTGTCAGTTTTATTATATCCTAAATTATTTTAAATCAAACAACTGGACGTGTTTTTCCTAATATTGTAGCTAATTAGACTTTCTTTCTTTCTTGTTGTAACTATTGTACGTATATAAACTCACTATTGAGAATTGGTATTAATAGTGATTGTTGTTGTCGACTCACCGGTGGGGGTATGCGCTCTACGAGTGCTCATTCTAGTTAATATTTTCGACTCACCGGTGGGGGTATTTTGATGGTGTCCCCCACGGTGGAGGCCCACCAAACCATAAGGTAGGAGAAAACAGCAATCCACATGATGCTCCCGAAAAAGGTGACTATGAAGAACCTCTTGCCTGGAGAGAAGAGAGATGTGAGTGGGGAGAAGAGAGATGTGAGTGGGGAGAAGAGAGATGTGAGTGGTGAGAAGAGAGGTATGAGATATGAGTGGAGAGGTAAGTTGACAATTTCTCATTTCATTTACTGCTATTTAACACTTTCTTGTATAGCTGTCAATATACATAGTCACCATTCACTATTTCATGTTACAGGTAACTACTCAATTACCGTGTGCTCACAGTTACCGTACGAGGGGCGTTAACGTAAGTCACTAGCCAATCTGAATGTTGAAAATGTTTACTTAACGTAAGTCAACACTCACTCTCTGTAGGCAGTCGGTAATTGAGTCGTTACCCTGCGTAACTTAGAACATTTTAATCATATATATATGAAACTGTATTAACAGATTTCTGAACTATTCTTCGAAAATATTAACTATGAAGACATGCAATGAAGGGTTGAAGTATTTCCACTTTAATTTGTTGAATAAAGTAGGGTATGTTACGAATTATCGATCAGTTTCACATCTTCGGTTTTATAAGGCAAAATAATATAATTTTAATTAGTATCCATGATACCTACAGTATTTTAATTAGTATCCATGATACCTACAGTACTTTAATTAGTATCCATGATACCTACAGTACTTTAATTAGTATCCATGATACCTACAGTATTTTAATTAGTATCCATGATACCTACAGTATTTTAATTAGTATCCATGATACCTACAGTATTTTAATTAGTATCCATGATACCTACAGTATTTTAATTAGTATTCATGATACCGACAGTACTTTAATTAGTATCCATGATACCTACAGTATTTTAATTAGTATCCATGATACCGACAGTACTTTAATTAGTATCCATGATACCTACAGTATTTTAATATGTATGCTTGATACCTAAATGTTTTATAATTAATATCAATGATACCTAAAAGGATTTTAATTAGTATCAATGATACCTAAATGGATTTCAATTAGTATCAATGATACCTAAAAGGATTTTAATTAGTATCAATGATACCTAAAAGGATTTTAATTAGTATCAATGATACCTAAATGGATTTCAATTAGTATCAATGATACCTAAAAGGATTTCAATTAGTATCAATGATACCTAAATGGATTTCAATTAGTATCAATGATACCTAAATGGATTTCAATTAGTATCAATTATACCTAAATGGATTTCAATTAGTATCAATGATACCTAAATGGATTTCAATTAGTATCAATGATACCTAAATGGATTTCAATTAGTATCAATGATACCTGAAAGGATTTCAATTAGTATCCATGATACCTAAATGGATTTCAATTAGTATCCATGATACCTAAATGGATCTTAATTAGTATCCATGATACCTAAATGGATCTTAATTAGTATCCATGATACCTAAATGGATCTTAATTAGTATCCATGATACCCGCAGCCTACACTCTACAGGTGTCATGGATATCAATCAAAATGAAATAGTAATTATCATATAATTTTTTCTTATATGACCGAAGATGTGAAAAGGACAGATAATTCATAACTTACGCAACACAGTTTGTGAGAGAGTTTAAAGAGTAGATACACTATTAGGCACATATCTCCTTTACTGATGACGTCACAGTGCAACCCTATCACTTTAGTAACCTACGTCACCTCTACACTCTGAACTTTAAACAAAATACAAATAATAGTTACAATAAAATTAATTTAAAAAAATTAAATGAAATATTTTAATTTTTCGGATGATATAAATTCAATTTTATTAAATGATATTTTGTTTTTGTTTTTAAAGACAATATCTTGAATGAAAAAATACCTTAAATCAAACATTTTAATATTTTTAAAAATGTTAATAAAGGGGAAGTGTTGCATGGGTAAATATTACATAACTATTAATTATAATGAAAATATAAATAACAACTAAAAGGCATAGGTTCAATTATTTTCTTTAATAATAGATAGATATATTATTACCTACATAGGGTAAGTTCCAAGTTATCGACCAGTTCTACATTATCGATCATATGAGAAAAATCATAAAAGAATAATTATTAGAATAATGAATTGAATTATAATTATTATACAGCTTTTATACATGATCGAAAATATGAAACGGTCCTGTAACTCGGAATTAAGCCTAAATTATTGGTGAAATGGTGGATCTTACCCCGGGGGGTCCTGGTGTCGGGTAAAGTGATCCAGAGGGGGAAGATTAGGGGGGCAACGAAGATGTACGTCAACCGCTTCCTCCACCCACTGGGCCAACTGAGATCAATGGGCTTGTTCTCGTCATCCTCCTCCATATCCATCTGTAAAGAGTAAAGAGAGTGAGAAAAGAGTAGAGAGAGTGATTAAAGAGTAAAGAGAGTGAGTAAAGAGTAGAGAGAGTGAGTAAAGAGTAAAGAGAGTGAGAAAAGAGTAGAGAGAGTGATTAAAGAGTAAAGAGAGTGAGTAAAGAGTAGAGAGAGTGAGTAAAGAGTAGAGAGAGTGAGTAAAGAGTAGAGAGAGTGAGTAAAGTGTAAAGAGAGTGAGTAAAGAGTAAAGAGAATGAGTAAAGAGTAGAGAGAGTGATTAAACAGTAAAGAGTAGAGGGAGTGAGAAAAAAGAGTAAAGAGAGTGAGTAAAGAGTAGAGAGAGAGTGAGTAAAGAGTAAAGAGAGTGAGTAAAGTGTAAAGAGAGTGAGTAAAGAGTAGAGAGAGTGAGTAAAGAGTAGAGAGAGTGAGTAAAGAGTAGAGAGAGTGAGTAAAGTGTAAAGAGAGTGAGTAAAGAGTAAAGAGAATGAGTAAAGAGTAGAGAGAGTGATTAAAGAGTAAAGAGTAGAGAGAGTGAGAAAAAAAGAGTAAAGAGAGTGAGAAAAGAGTAGAGAGAGTGATTAAAGAGTAAAAAGAGTGAGTAAAGAGTAGAGAGAGAGTGAGTAAAGAGTAAAGAGAGTGAGTAAAGTGTAAAGAGAGTGAGTAAAGAGTAGAGAGAGTGAGTAAAGAGTAGAGAGAGTGAGTAAAGTGTAAAGAGAGTGAGTAAAGAGTAAAGAGAATGAGTAAAGAGTAGAGAGAGTGATTAAAGAGTAAAGAGTAGAGAGAGTGAGAAAAAAGAGTAAAGAGAGTGAGAAAAAAGAGTAAAGAAAGTGAGAAAAAAGAGTAAAGAGAGTGAGTAAAGAGTAAAGAGAATGAGTAAAGAGAGTTAGTAAACAGTGTGAGTAAAGAGTAAAGAGAGTGACAAGAGTGTTAAGAGAGTGAGTAAAGAGAGTTAGTAAAGAGTAAAGAGAGTGAGTAAAGAGGATGAGTAGAGAGAGTTAGCAAAGAGTAAAGAGAATGAGTAAAGAGTAAAGCGAGTAAGTAAAGAGTAAAGAGAGTGAGTAAAGAGAGTGAGTAAAGAGAGTGAGCAAGAAATAAAGAGAGTGAGTAAGAAATAAAGAGTGAGTAAAGAATAAAGTGAGTGAGTAAAGAGAGTGAGTTAAAAATAAAGAGAGTGAGTAAGAAATAAAGAGTGAGTAAAGAGAGTGAGTTAAAAATAAAGAAAGTGGGTAAGAAATGAAGAGTGAGTAAAGAGAGTGAGTTAAAAATAAAGAGAGTGAGTAAGAAATAAAGAGTGAGTAAAGAGTAAAGAAAATGAGTAAAGAGTAAAGTGAGTAAGTAAAGAGAGTTAGTAAAGAGAGAAAATAAAAAAAATGAAAAACATAATTCAGCTGAAAAATGATATCATTTCTATTTTAATACTTAGCTTATAGTTTAAATTGTAACAAACATTAATTGAAATAATAAGCAATATTAGCAAAGTACAAGTTATAAGTTTTCAAGCAGATAATTACTATTAACATTAGTGAATTGTGAAGTCTGGTGGTAGTAATCGCTACTGAAGGCAAAGGAGGTAAAACTGTAAGGACTTGAAGGCAAAGGAGGTAAAAATTATAACAAAATGATGAGATGCTGAAGTTAATGTCAGTGACAATTATGAGAACTCTAATTAAAGAGAGAGCTATGTGCACGAGTAAGCTATGTGCACGAATAAGCTATGTGCACGAGTAAGCTATGTGCATGAGTAAGCTATGTGCATGAGTAAGCTATGTGCATGAGTAAGCTATGTGTGTGCACTTGCGTTTAATTAAATGTACGTACAAGAAGCTTTTAAGAAAATAATTTGAACAATTTTTAAATAAATTCTTTCGATATAAAATAAACATTTTTTATATTGTAGCAAATATATAGGATTTAAATATATATAAATAGTGTAGGGTTAAAACAATTACCAACAGTTGTAAATAAAGTGCACAGTGAAGAGTTAAAACAACCACCAATAAATGTAAATAAAGTACACAGTGAAGGGTTAAAACAACCACCAATAGTTGTAAATAAAGTGCACATTGAAGGGTTAAAACAACCACCAATAGTTGTAAATAAAGTGCACAGTGAAGAGTTAAAACAACCACCAATAGTTGTAAATAAAGTGCACAGTGAAGAGTTAAAACAACCACCAATAGTTGTAAATAAAGTGCACAGTGAAGGGTTAAAACAACCACCAATAGTTGTAAATAAAGTGCACAGTGAAGAGGTAAAACAACCACCAATAGTTGTAAATAAAGTGCACAGTGAATGGTTAAAACAACCACCAATAGTTGTAAATAAAGTGCACAGTGAAGGGTTAGAACAACCACCAATAGTTGTAAATAAAGTGCACAGTGAAGAGTTAAAACAACCACCAATAGTTGTAAATAAAGTGCACAGTGAAGAGGTAAAACAACCACCAATAGTTGTAAATAAAGTGCACAGTGAAGAGTTGAAACAACCACCAATAGTTGTAAATAAAGTGCACAGTGAAGAGGTAAAACAACCACCAAAGTTTCAGACTCATTACTTAGTGTTGCTCGCATTCTTTCTCTGTCTGTGCTACAGGCAGTCTCTCATTCCAATGCCCCGCACACAGAGGGCGCTTTATACCAATCTAACAACATGTCACTACGAAAAGGAACACAGTCTTAAATTAACATAGTAACATGTCTGCCTGTACTCGAACCAAGCACTCTTTGCATGTCTACATGTTGTTTGGAAGCACTCATGGACTCATGTCACACGTCACATGGATGTTATGTATTTTTTTTGTTTGAAACATAATTATTTAGATATAATTAAAACCAAGTTAATTAATGTATAATTTGTATATTATTTACAATACTCATATACTAAATTATTGCTCATGGACTTAGTGCTTTATAATAAGGCTAACGTGTAATTTTAGTAAAGCGTAATTTAGGCAAACTTGTAATTTTGACAAACGTCTAATTTAAACACGTTTCTTCTAATTAAAATGTGTACATCTCCTAACCTCTATTTAGCTGTACATTATTAAAGGTTAGAGAACAAGAGGAAGGAGTATAACAAGTGACAGTAGAGTTTGTATGTGCCTAACTGATGTTACCCGATCAGCCACACCCAACTGAAGGGCACAAATAGGGGCCAGAGGGGGCCCAGGGGGCGTCACTCCCACACTCTCTGTGTATTCATACACAGTCTTCACCACACCAGGGAACTATACCTTAGTATCTATCTACCTAATGTATTAATTATTAATTGTATTTACGGAGTAAATTGATTTACTATTAATCTCTTTTTTATATAATTTATTTTAAGGAGCTTCATATCCATATATAATTAACTTTTAATCCCTCTTTATAATTTAATCTACGGATTTTCATATCCACATTTGATTTACTTTTAATCCCTTTTTAAAATTTAATATACGGAGTTTCATATCCACATTTGATATTTTTTTAATCCCTCTTTATAATTTAATCTACGGAGTTTCATATCCACATTTGATTTACTTTTAATTTCGATTCTTAATGATATCTATAAATATCACAAAGAAATAAAATATAATATGATAGTTTCAATTAATTGTGATACAAATACATATTCAATAAAATATGATATATATTTTCATGCACGCATCAAATGAACAATTTTTGGTAAATTTATTAGTTCAAACCAGTAAAAATACCACCGAGGGGGTTATACTGAAGGTATGAAATTGCTCGTATTCGACAGGGGAGGTATATTTATTAGTTTTCGACCACCACCACACACTATATATATAAAGCACCAGTGTAGATGGGGAAACTTGTCGACATTTTAATTGCCTTCTGTCTTCAGAAAATATTGGTTTTAGTTTTTATGGCAGTTTGACGAAAAATTACTTAGAGGATTTATTGATATTAGAGTAAAAGTGATAATGAGAAACTAGTTGTCATGACACACAATATGACATGATATTTTGAGTACAATCTGACTCAGTATAGTACATAATATTTTGTGTGTCATCTGACAGAGAATATGATACAATATTCGGTGTGTCCTCTTACACAGAATATGACACAATAATAGGGTGTTATCTGACAGAGAATATGACACTATAGTTGGTGTGTCATCTAACACAGTATATGACACTATATTTGGTGTGTCATCTGACACAGTGCTCGACACAATATTTTCAGGTAGTTCACCAAAACCACCACACAATGACGTACGATTTAGAAGGAGGAGGTGGGAAGGAGATCTCCTCTCGCAGGGAGTACAGGGTTTAATGAGTTATGTGAGTGAGTAAGTTGAATACATATGAATATAAGTGAATCATAGTGAGTAACTGTCAAACACATAAATAAAATAAAATATATTAGATAGTGTTACACAGGGTGAACAGTAAGTCTTTGGGTCTTCTTCAAATATATAATTAAACATATTAAATGACACTGTATAGTGTATATGTCTACCATTTTCTAAATAACTTGCAAATCTGATGGTATTTTTTTTCTAGTTGCATTTAATAAATGTAAAATATCATGTTTAAGATGAGATATCAAGTTGCCATAATTTAGTTCCATCTCACAGAGAAAACCAACTTTGAGATCATTGAGCTCTTAAAAATTGTAAAATCAACTGTGTACCATATCGTGAATAGATTCATCAAACTTGAAAACCTCTAAAGATTGTCTGAGAAGTGGGAGACCTCGTATTGTTTAAACAAAGAAAGGTTAAGGATGTTGGTGAGAAGGGGAGGAGAGCTCAGAGAGATCCATTCGAAAAATCATCAAAGCTATCAACAATTCAGTTAGAACCATCATTAAGAACGTTCTTCTATTGTCTCCCTATAAAATGAAAAAAACGGAAAAGCTAAACCGCCTTAAAATCAAAGGAGACTTCAGAAAGCAAAGATTTTTCTCAGAGAACCGAAGGAAGCGCTTGAAATAATTTTTTCTGACGAATAACTCTTCCACAATAGAAAACCAATTCAATATTCGAACGATAGAGTTCATGCAAAGTCTTCGGAAGACATCAGAGATTCTTCAAGAACAGTTTACCACCGGTAAAATCACATGTGGGCCGCTATATCAAAAACCTGAAGAAGTCACCTTTTATTTTCATGGAGATTAAAATCAAATCAGATCGTTACATTGACAATTTTTTGTTCCTAAAGCAAGATAAAAAATCATTTCAAAGATCAGTTTTTCTTTTCCAAGAAGATGGTGCGCCCTCCCAAACCTCAAACGTGGTGCTAACGTTAATTGCCTAGATTCTTCAGCAAGAAGATATGGAAACCCTCATCGCCAGATTTGAACCCGATGGATTTCTGTTCTGATACCTCGAAAAAAATGATTTAATCTACGGAGCTTCATATCCATATATAATTAACTTTTAATTCCTCTTTATAATTTAATCTACGGAGTTTCATATCCATATTTGATTTACATACAATTTCTTTATAATTTAATCTACGAAGTTTCATAATCACATTTTTTTTACTTTTAATACATATATCTTTTAGGATATTAAAAAATATCTTAAAAGTCCTGCATGGCAAAAAAACCTTCCTTAACCCTTTCTGTTCTGTCCAGCTGAAGCAATCACTTCAGCTGGAATAGAGCAAATTACCTAATGATGTACTTCGTGACTCAGTTCGAATTTATTGCGAGAATCAGCAATGTTCGTAAAATTGAATTAATTTAGTGATGAAGAATTTAAAAGAATGTACGACTTACTTATTAAAAAATTACCTTACTTTGTATAGAATTGTTAATTGTTTGAGGTGAAAGATGATAATTTGGTATCAATATTGGTAACTGTAATAATTTACAACTGTGCCAAATATCAAAGTTATGCCATTCATCAGTAACTGTCACAACATTTTTTAACTAAAAAGCATCAATAGTAGAAAAAAGTACTGCCCTAAAATAAAACATTTGAGCATCTAATACATATGGTACCTAGGGTAAATTACGAATTATCGGTC
>CANNZV010003650.1:0-57680 GCA_947561585.1 Caprella mutica
GACTGATGGACAGACTGACACGACTTCTTTTATAGAAGTACTAGTGTACTTTCCCGTTAAAAATAATAGGTTTACAAAATTATTATATTAATTAATATTAAACAGTTTAACCTGTTAAAAGTGTATTTTCCCGTTGAAATAAAAAGATCAAAATTCTTTGATAAGATCATATCAATTTAATCCCATGATAAATAATCTAGCTTATCTTATATGATCGAAATTGTGTAATTGTCCGATAATATATATTTACCCTATTTTTATCAGTGTATATCATTTCCCTCAAAATTTTCGAGCAGTCTGTATATGTGATACACCCTGCAATAACATATATAAATTTCCTATCATTTTTAAGAAGCGGAGACAAAATAAATTAACACACGACGGAAATGATTGGGATAGATAAATTAAATTTTAGTTCACTTGGTATTCATGATGCCTGACGGTATTATGAATTAATGATTAAATAATGTTTATTATATACATTTTTTCATATATATGATGGAAAATGAGGAACCGTTCAATAACTCGGAACTAGACCAATATCATAGATGTATTACTGGTAAAGAAAGTAAGTGTCATGTCTATGCATTTCTATTATATCGCTATGGAAAAAAGTGATGTATGGAAACAGCAATGGTATTCTTATCATTACAGAGGTAATGATAAATAGCATTGTAAATGATATGATAATGATACAATGATATAAATACCACATTATGTCGGTAAATTTCGATATACTATTATATGTTAATATAATGGTATATCGAACTATTGAATATAATAGTATATTATATGTTAATATAATATTATATGTTAAGTATTTTTGTTTTTGTTAGATTAGGTTGAATTTGAATTTGACTGATTAACTAATTTATTCATTTAACTATCGAATTTAATGAGTAGTAAGTCTGGTGATATTAACATTGTTACTGAATTGATATGTCGACCTTTAAATATCACGCTATATATAATTTTAACTCAATATTATAATTATCAATACTTTTATAAAAGAAGCCGTGTCAGTCTTTCTGACATTTACAAAATAAATGAATATAAAATTAATTCAATGAGATCATCAATACAGCAATGTTCATTTTAGAACATTAGTAACGTATCATGTATGCGTAGTGCAGCAATACTTATAGTTTTAAATGAAAATATCTCCATATAATAAAGAACGAAGTTAATATATTTAATATATTTCGTGTTCCACTTTCAGTAATTAGATAGAAATAAAGGAAGAATGTAGCCATGATACGCAGGGGAATACTTTTATTTAATATTCTATTTCGTATGTTTCTATTCAAGTTTCCATCTATAAAATAAATCAAATTAGACATAAAAATAATTTAATTCTTAAAAGAATTTGAAAACTGCAGGGTATAATGAAATAATAATTAATAAACAACTAATAAAATCTTAAGACACGGACCATGTGTGAATTGATACGATATAAAAATAAAAATATTATTGAAAAATAATAATTATTAAATATAGTAGTGTCAATATAATTCGCTAATTTTAACTATAATTTGAGCAATGGAAAACATTCACCAGGAAGCAGCGAAAATATAAATGAAAAGAAAGAATTAATACAAGCGATAAATGGTGATTATCATAAGAACAAGATGTTCAAAAGTACAGAAATACAAGATAATAATTAATGCAAAACAAACCTAATGAATTGAGAGAAAGAAGAGCGAAAGAGAAGAGAAAGGTTAGATAGGTTAGAGAATCAAAAAGAATACAATGTTAATGCAAGCAAAATGATTAGAAATTAAGTTGATATGACAATAGTTAGTCACTGTTGTTGTTTTATGAAATAAATAAAAAATAAATAAATAAATAAATAAATAAAATGTCACCAATGTTTTGCTCTCAATTTTATGGGAATAAAACAGGAGAAATAGTAGCACTTCATAATTAGAGTTATTTAAAATGTTGGTTGCAAACTAGGGTTGAGATTTGCCCGAAAAGTTTATTTTATATAGATTTTGAAAGAAAAATGTTTTATATTTTTTTATCTTTTCTCAAAGAAAAGATCCAAAAGACCCTATTTTTTATCCAAATATGGTCATCAAGTTATAAATAACCAACTTTTTTCTTTGTGAGTTTGGTTCATCCTTTGGTACATTACGTCTCAAACTGTTGTTGAGTTAGTCGGCACTAGGAATAATAAAATGAATTGTGACCTCTAAGAGATTATATGCTTATTTTGACACATGATGAGGAGAAAAAATTACGGTGGGAGAATCAAAGAGTTATTTGGGTCAACTCAAATTCAATGGCCTTCCATAATTATATTTTCCATAATTATGTTTTCCATAAATATCTCTCTCATAAATATCTCTTCCATAAATACCTCTTCTTTCATAAATTTCCCTTTTTTCCCATAATTCTTTTTGTGTATGGCTTATCCACAATTTTATTTTGTGTTTGGTTTATCCACAAACATTTTTTTAGGATTTTTGTTTTTATTTATAGATTTATATCAAGTTTTCATATCGTAGTTATATAAACACAAGAGTAGCTTTGGAGTTCAAATACATTTATTTCGTTATTTAATACTAATATAATAAGCTGTAATATTAATTTATATTTCATTCGACAAACACAAATATTGAAATACAATACTATTGATATTTTCTTTAAACATTATTCCTGATTTTTAGAATTTATTTTACAAAATAAGAGGATTAGTCTTATTGAAATATATTTAATCATTATAACAATACAATTCGAATATTATCAATATATTGTAATCAGCTTTAATATTTTTCTATATTATTTAAAAGTGGCATACAGTTATATAATACATTTTTAGATAGCATTATAATTAGTTTCTTTATTTATAGAGTCACACTAATGGTACTTATTTGTATTTTTTTATACAGAGTAATCACTTTGAAACACATTGAACTGATGATAAAAGGCTTTGTTTACCCCGTTAGTTTAAATGCTTTTATAAAGGTTTACTAGGAAGTAAATCGCATAATTAAATTCAATTGAATCGGTAGGTTAATTTATCGCAATTTGATTTGTACGCCTAATTGTTCAGTAAATATAGGCTATACTCTATAGTGATACTCTGAAGAATTTAATGATTTGTATATCTTTTAATGATTCAAGTTAAATTATGTTATTGCATTTATAATCTATTTAATTTTTTTAATGATTTTATGATATGATTTTTTTATTACATTTATGATATATTCAATTATTCTATATTAAAGGAAGAATCTTAATTTCTTAATTAAACTATTTTAATTAAATTTAATAATTTGATTAAATTTTATTAAATTTTCGATATTAAATTTTCGATTTTATGATATGATTTTCTTATTTTATTTATGATATATTTAATTCATCTTTCTTAAATTTCGATATATCTAGTTTTTCTTTTGCATTTATGAACGTATTAAAATAGGATAAAAAGTATTGAAATCGAATGAAACATACAAAAAAATACATATATCAAAATAGAATAAAACATTAAAAAAATGAAAATAAAACATCTTAAAATAGCATAAAAGAAGAAAGATAAAATACCATACAATATAAAAGATAATGCTAACTATAATTCGGATTTGTGGCTCATACGTATTTGGTTTTTATTGTTTGGAATGAATCGTCGTTTTGGCTTTTCAAATTTTTATCCAGACTTCGAGTCAGTGAAGTCTGTAATTTCATATCATTTCGGAAAAGTCCAAAGAAATTCTCAATTTTTGGTCAATTGTTACAAATTGTCTGCAGAGTTGCTATTGAGGAGGAAAATTTATTCGTAAGGCAATTGTGAAAGCTTTTACGGTTTGGCTAATTTTATAGGAAAGATAAAGTGAACAGATAAAAAAGGGATGATTATTGTGATAGCTTATCAGCATAAATAGGTAGAGAGGTAGAAGCAGAAGTAGGTAGAAGTAGAAGTAGGTAGAAGTAGAAGTAGGTAGAAGTAGAAGTAGAAGTTGGTAGGAAAGGTTGAATTTGTAAAACGTTATCGTTTTCATACTTAGAAAATAAAATAAACACTTAAATTCAATATCATTTAAAATTTTCAAAAGAATCCAGGATTGAAAAATTCCAAAATTAAAAAAAAAATCGAAAATTAAAAAAAATCGGATTACAAAAATTCCAGATTTAGAAAAATCCGATTTTAAAAAAAAAGTTTTTTAATAATCTATCTGGTTAACAAAAAATATCTGTTTTCTTTTAAATTAATCTGATAATGTAATATAAAAAAAACATATAGCCCGTCAATTTTGCCGAGTAACTCGCTAGTAACAAGATAATCCTCATATTAATTCCTCTACAAAGTTTACTGTCTCTCTTCGTTAGATTTCTTTTCGTACCCAAATTCGGAATCCTCCAATTCAAATAGTTTTATGAGATAAAAGCCACCCTAAAACTGCTCTAAATGAATAAATCGAACTGCATTTTGATTCATCACACTAATTAGAAGTGCATTGCGCGTACACAAAAATATCACTACTGCCAGATATCCAATGTTACTCGCAACAGCGATATCATTCAATGAAAATAACTAATAGTCTTTTAATTAATATGAAAGAGGCTCCTGATTCGGAATATTATTTATATTCCATTCATGAATTCATCCAAAGAATTTGTTAGTCATTAACTATTTTGTAGTTTTAGATTTGGGTCAAAATTAGCCTCAGTTAGAAAGATTTATTTCATAATTCACTGACTAATTTTTACTGTTTCCATTTGACTGAATTACATATTTAATTTTTACATATAGAATGACACTAGCAATAAAAAATGATTATCTATTTCATTTGTAATATTGAATAATGATAACTTTCAATTACTTCACTTTTCTCAAAGATGTACTGTAAATAATTTAATTATCAGATTAATGTTAAATCCATTTTCAATTTCAGTATATCATGTGTATATCCATTATCACCCTATTTACTAATAAGGGTCTAGGACATTTCATTTATGGACAATTCGTCAAATGTCGTAGGATATGTCCCAAATGTCGTAGGATATGCCCCAAATGTCGTAGGAAATGTCCCAAATATCCTGGGATATGTCCCAAATTTTGTAGGATATGCCCCAAATGTCGTAGGATATGTCCCAAATGTCGTAGGATATGTCCCAAATATCCTGGGATATGTCCCAAATGTCGTAGGATATGTCCTAAATGTCGTAGGATATGTCCCAAATGTCGTAGGATATGCCCCAAATGTCGTAGGATATGTCCCAAATGTCGTAGGATATGTCCCAAATGTCGTAGGGTATATCCCAAATGTCGTAGGGTATATCCCAAATGTCGTAGGATATTCCCCAAATGTCGTAGGATATTCCCCAAATGTCGTAGGATATTCCCCAAATGTCGTAGGATATTCCCCAAATGTCGTAGGATATTCCCCAAATGTCGTAGGATATTCCCCAAATGTCGTAGAATATTCCCCAAATGTCGTAGGATATTCCCCAAATGTCGTAGGATATTCCTTAAATGTCGTAGGATATTCCCCAAATGTCGTAGGATATTCCCCAAATGTCGTAGGATATTCCCCAAATGTCGTAGGATATTCCCCAAATGTCGTAGAGTATATCCCAAATATCGTAGGATATGTTCCAAATGTTATAGGATACGTAAATGTCTCTGTTATTCTAATTAGTATCAAGGATACCTGCAGGTTCAATGGTTCCATTAGATTTAATATCCTCAGAGCCGTTCAATTCAAACTAATCAATTAAATGTTAAGAGGAATATTTACCATGAAAATAAAAAGATAACTTTGAATTTTTAAACGACTTCTCCAATATATGAATAGTTCACACGTACAACAGATATGTGTTTTCTTTTTTCATTGTATATTATACTATTTAATGTAAGTACGTTATTTAAAGCCATATTAAATACATTTAATAACACATATGATAAGTGAAACAACACATTTTTTCTAACATAGAGGGAATGATTGCTGTTCAGTTACATATTATGTTTATTAATAGTCTTTAGCAGAATAAAGGATGAATAGTTATAGTTCATTATAGTTATAGTAGATGAATAGTTATAGTTCATTATAATTATAGTAGATGAATAGTTATAGTTCATTATAGTTATAGTAGATGAATAGTTATAGTTCATTATAGTTATAGTAGATGAATAGTTATAGTTCATTATAGTTATAGTAGATGAATAGTTATAGTTCATTATAGTTATAGTAGATGAATAGTTATAGTTCATTATAGTTATAGTAGATGAATAGTTATAGTTGATTATAGTTATAGTAGATCAAAGGTTACAAATAATGAAAGGCTACATTTACATTGCAGCCCAAGATATGAGAACAGACCATCTGAGATAGGCCAAAGCCCCATCTCAGTGGTTGTTAGGGACAAACTCTCACTCTATTGAACAATGAAAAATAACTAGTATTAACTATCTATTGATTCTTACTATTGACTAGGTGTTTCTAGGAAAACTCGTCTAGGAAAACTCGGTCTCGGAAAACTCGGTCTCGGAAAACTCGGTCTAGGAAAACTCGATCTAGGAAAACTCGGTCTAGGAAAACTCGGTCTAGGAAAACTCGGTCTAGGAAAACTCGGTCTCGGAAAACTCGGTCTCGGAAAACTTGGTCTCGGAAAACTCGGTCTAGGAAAACTCGGTCTAGGAAAATTCGGTCTAGGAAAACTTGGTTTCAGAGAATTCGGTCTTGGAATATTTGGTTTCAGGTAAAAATGAAACTTATGAATTAGATGTATCGGGAGGCGCGCTGTCCTCCCCCCGAACCACATTGCCAGGTCATTAAAAAAAATCATGAAGAGAGCAGCACAACAAACTAGCGGATACAACAAACTTTATAACGACCATTTATTTTAAGAGGTCATTTATAATTAAACCGAAATTTCCGGCCATCTGACTAGGTTTACCATCACCGGGACTTTATACTCTCCATTCAAAACTTAAATCGTAATGCCACTAATCCCTTCGGTTGGTAGTTTACCACATGGGATGTTAACTGATCAAACCTCTGTAGCAAGAACTCTAAAAGTGATTAGGTATTTTATGTGGGAAGATGTGGTTTCTAAGATATTCCAACTTGCTTGAACCGTCACTAAAAGTCTTTGACTCGGTATACGGGTTATAAAAACTGTATATAAATTGAATATAGAGATATATTTATATAAAAATGAATATATTACGAAAATGACTATGTATTTTGTAACATGTTTAACACTATGTTAGTTCTTTCACATGCGCCGCATAGTTCCACTAATTTGAATTATATTAAACTGTACGTTTCGAGGGATAAATAGTAAACATAATAAGCCTAATTAATTAGTGAAGGAATAATTCTTTCTAATCTTAGATTGCGAACATTCTGCTAAACTCTTTTGCGCAGAATTAATATAACTAATGTAGGGGAAGCATTAAAAGTCATGAGCGTTGTTAAGTCAAATTTGCTCTGTTTGTTCAGATCATCCCACAGACTTCTCGCATTTAAACCTGCATTAATTCCGATAAAAATTTGAATGGAATTAATACAATGTAAACATTTGGAAAAGGTTGAGCGTTCAGATTTACATCCGAGATTTTCAGTTTTTTTTCCATCTTTTAGAGGAAAGGGTCTGTTGGGGTAAGTGTCGAGTTGTGGACAGTTCCACATTTTCGATCACATAATAATTATTTTTATATAAATTTCTTATTAACTTTTATTTACTTGCAAGTATTATGAACACCAATTAGACTTACTCAAAATAATTAAATTGAAAGATGGTTTTATCACGGACTGTTTATAAACTGTATGCTATGTATACATATACATAAGTAACTATTTTTATCTAGAAGAATTCTAAAAGTATAAATTGATAAATTATATCTATGTATCTGATACCAAATGTTTATTTTAATATCTATTGCTCTATATTTTCGGCAGCGGAAGTACACAGTGCATACTGTTACTATATTTTCTGACTGGAATTTATTCACCCTGTATTTCTGCACTTGTATTTCTGTACCTGTACTTTTTTCACTGACAGTACACATTAATTACTGTTGCTGCTTGTACTCTCTTCCATCTGACCTTGCCTGTGAGTCAGTCAGAGCTCTGGGAAACATTCGTCATTCTCAGCTGCTAATGAAACGTTCTTAATTAAGTACAAAGGGCTTCGTTTCACACGTTCTATTAACATTTAATAGGCTTTGCTGCAGCCAATCTCATGCTTAAGTTGCTGCATTAAGTCCATATGTAAATAGTGGCAATATGGAGAGAGAGATTAGGAAGATTCGAAGATTAGGAAAGTACGAAGATTGGGAAGATACGAAGATTAATAATATAAGAAGATTAGGAATAAAGTGAGATTAGGAAGATTCGAAGATTAGGAAAGTACGAAGATTGGGAAGATACGAAGATTATTAATATATGAAGATTAGGAATAAAGTGAGATTAGGAAGATTCGAAGATTAGGAATGTAAGACTTAATAGAGGATATTCAACCTCCCTACGTAGCTTCACTTTAACATTTAATTTCCTTACTTTTTCTCTTCCAATCTGCCTATTCTCTCTTTGACATTCAAATTAACCTCCCTATCCTTTCTTTGACATTTAACCTCCCAATCTTCTCTCTTGACATTTAACCTCCCAATCTTCTCTTTGCCATTTAACATCCCAATCTTCTCTCTTGACATTTAACCTCCCAATCTTCTCTCTTGACATTTAACCTCTCAATCTTCTCTCTTGACATTTAACCTCCCAATCTTCTCTTTGACATTTAACCTCCCAATCTTCTCTCTTGACATTTAACCTCCCAATCTTCTCTCTTGACATTTAACCTCCCAATCTTCTCTTTGACATTTAACCTCCCAATCTTCTCTTTGACATTCAAATTAACCTCCCTATCCTTTCTTTGACATTTAACCTCCCAATCTTCTCTCTTGACATTTAACCTCCCAATCTTCTTTTTGACATTTAACCTCCCAATCTTTTCTCTTGACATTTAACCTCCCAATCTTCTCTCTTGACATTTAACCTCCCGATCTTCTCTCTTGACATTTAACCTCCCAATCAATTCTCTCTTGACATTTAACCTCCCAATCTTCTCCCATTTAGACGACTTCTCCTCATCGTTTCTTTTCATCTCTCACAAGTTGACAGCTCGATTAACTACCTCGTTCTGCCTCTCCTGACCTCACAATTATAATCCAATTTCTCTGACAATATAATTGTCTGTTGGAAGCCATTCTACCACAAAGGAGATTATGAGCGGAAATTCTTACTTGAAACTTCTTCCTTTGACAGGCCTCTTATTAGGACTCCAAATCTTCAACCGACTATGTCACATTATTGGAATCATTAGAGAAGTTCTGCCGTAATGTACTATATGATGGTGGTTATGTTTACTTATTCACTCTGGGAAGACTAACGGATTTGAGACGCCCGTTACGGTGGAATAAGTTGTTGCATAAATTCTACTTAGTTTTATATCCTTTTTGACCCGGTGGACGGACATATGTAGTTCAGATGAAATACTATCACTGTTGTGTCACAACAGAAACATCGCCTACAGGAATATCTGCTATATTTCGGTGTGACACAAAAAAGTAATATTTCCACCTGGGAACAAATCAGGTTAAAATAAATATATCAAAACATATTGCTTTATTTATGACATTTACAATTAAACTTCCGGATTTGCACTTCTGTCGTTACAGGATTGATATGGTATTTGTATGGTATATATTTTCATATGGTATTTTTATGATTTATATTTTCATATTTATGGCTTTATGTTTATTTGTAGTATATTTATAGTTTATATTTCCTTTTGGTATATTTATGGTACATATTTTCATATGTTTTATTAATGGTATACATATTCATATATTTATTCATGGTTTATACTTCTTTTTGGTATATATATATATTCAAAAGGTTCATTTAGGTTAAATAATTTGGCAAATTCTAGTTAGTTATTACGAAGAAAATACACCCGCAAGATATTTCACTAATGTATGTGCTCTCACTGATTAAAAAAGTATGTGGACTTTTATAAATGAATTGTACTTTATTTAAAATGCAGTCCTTGCTTTTATAATATTAATTAATAACTTTAATAATATATATTATTAACCTTCATAATATATATTATTAACCTTCATAATATTTATTATTAACCTTCATAATATATATTATTAACCTTTATAATATATATTATTAACCTTCATAATATATATTATTAACCTTCATAATATATATTATTAACCTTCATAATATATATTATTAACCTTCATAATATATATTATTAACTTTCATAATATATATTATTAACCTTCATAATATATATTATTAACCTTCATAATATATATTATTAACCTTCATAATATATATTATTAACCTTCATAATATATATTATTAACCTTCATAATATATATTATTAACCTTTATAATATATATTATTAACCCTTTTCATAATATATATTATTAACCTTTATAATATATATTATTAACCTTCATAATATATATTATTAACCTTAATACTATTAATTAATAACTTTAATAATATTTATCATTAAACTTATATATTATTATTAATATTATTAATATTCATAATATTAATTATTAACCTTATATATATATGTTATATCATTTAAAATATTAATAACATATGTGCATTCATATATAATAGTTTTTATCTTTATAATATGTATTACCCACCTATATATCAAATACCAGTTCAAATTCTCTGCCATCAGTTAAAATAAGTTGATCAAATATAATCTTAAATATTTCACGAGAGCTAAAATTGGTTTTTGTTCGAATTTCCAAGATGAAACTATACACGCAGCAATTTTATTGTAATATTTTTCTTCCTTATTCGAAAGTTAAGACCGTAATTGCTCCTGAATACATTATTAAAGTTACTTTAAAGTAAATGAAATATTAGAAGCAATCTCCGTAGAGTAAATTTTATTTAATAATAACGCGTATAATCAGCTTACTGTAATTTTCTATGAAAGAGCGTCAACAAGCATTATTTTTTACTTCATATTATACTGTAATGGAGGCAATTTTAATAGTATATGCACGAGGAGATTTGGTAAATCTTCCTCGAATTGCAATTAATTTAATTTAATTGGATTCTTCATTTTAACTCTATTGGATTCTTCATTTTTAAAATATTATTAAAAATATCGAAAGTGTATAGCAATGGGAAATAAAATACATTCACTCTACTATATTTTTGTTTAAAAAGGCAATAGTTTTGCATTAAAGACGATACTAAATTCTATATTTGTTGTTGAAAAATTTCATCATGTAATTTGGAATTCACATTTTTTTAATTTTAATAGATTAGAATGTATTAATTTATTCAAAAATATGCTCATCAACAATTTTTTGGAAAAGTACGTAACTGGTAATACTCCTTTCTGAGAATACTTGAATAGATTACCAGTTTTTTAGAGTACGAATGAAGAGTATTTACACGCTTCGAAGATTTAATTAATCCTGTTAATTAATAAATTGATTGTTATATCTATATATAAAGAGCCTGTGGAGATAAATAAATTTAATTGTGAGTAGTAGGTAATAGTATTTACCTGTGTTGATTATTTATTTATGTTGATAATTTCATTTAATGAGACATTTCATTAAAGGATGATACATTTCATTAAAGAATGATACATTTCATTAAAGAATGATACATTTAATTAGATAATAATGATACTATTAATTAAATGTTGATACTCTTAATTAAATAATTATCCTATGCCCACTCGCACTTAATTGGTGCGTAGGCTGATTTTAACGCATTTGCTATTTACTCCTGAAGATGTAATGCGTAATAATAGGGTAAGTTCTGAGTTATCGGACAGTTCCACATCTTCGATCATATCAAAAAAAACACAGTATAAAAATTACAGTTTAGAGTATAAAATGTAGCAATCTGTATAAACTGCAGTATGCAGCATAGAAAAATGCAGTGTACATTATAAAAAATATAACCTACAGTATAGTCTGTATTCAGTATTCTAAGTGGTACTGAAGAACCTGAATAGAATTTAATGATAAAAATTACTACAATGCTTAGATAATAACTGTTATTAGTTAAAATATCGAGCAATATTATTAACTGTTATCAGTTAAGATATTACTGCACTATCTAGCAATTGCAATTAATTTCAAATCATGAGAAAAATGTTCCAAAATTAATATTCTTATCTTAATCCATAAAATATTTTCAAATAGACAAAAATATAGAAACTTTTATTCTAGTAAAGCTATTTTCATTTCATTGAATTCCTATTCAACTTATCAACAAAATAGCCTTCACATATTTCTTATGTTATTTTTGAAACCAAAAATTAGAAAATTGAATTTTTCTTCTGAAAAGCATAATTTTAGTACGAAACACAAACACAATTTAAATAAGTTATATTGTCAAAGTATCTTACTGCAAATTATATTAATTTCAAATATATTGTTTTAAAAAGTAGTTTTTATTTAAATAGTCATGCATAATACCATTTCATTTCAGTGTATTTCTTATATTGCAATAGAAGTAACAAACATATCAGTGTCTAAACATCAAACTGTTGTTCATAATATCGTCAAATTCTTTGCCAAAGTTCACTGAAATGAGATTTGATGATGCCAAATTTGGAGAGGAAGTCTCCGTGGAGTTATGGAGTTATCTAAACTTGGACATCTTATTCATTTATTATTTGATGTGTTTTCAGGACCATTTGCCCATCATCAATCTGTGTCGATTTGAGCTGAGTCATTTATTTGGCTCGAAACACAGAGGATTCGATATGATCCGATGGGAGAAATTGATGCTCTTCATATGGGCGGAATAGGCCCATTATTTCATTATATTTAAATCTCCTCAAATGAAATTCAAGTTCCTCGGCAGTTCCAATTGGAATGGGTCCTAATGATTCTATTGGATTTGAGGAAGGCAATTTTTGGATCTGAATTCTTTTCATCTAATTTAATTTTAGGAAGGTACCGCTTATAAATATTTTAAGGGAAAGGTTTACAATGAATATCATGGAGTTGTATTCTTTTTATTATAATTATAGTATTCAGTGTCAAAAGTTTTCGCCAATCTGGAGCTTACTGGCACCCAATCGAATAATTTAAATTGAAAAATTGATTAAAATTTAGAATAGGTGGATTTCGAGTTATCGGATGGTTCCACATTTTCGATCATATGGGAAAAAAGAATTTTTTTTATATTTATATTATTAAAATTTATACAAAGAAATGAATAATAATTAATATTTTTTATTCTTTTTTCTTAATTTTTATGGATAAGTAATCACTATTTTAATTTTTTCTTTTATGATATTACTACTAAATAGCATATAAAGTTTCACACTAAAAAATTAATAAAAGTGATTGTAAATTTATATGAATATCGAAATGAAAAATTCGAAACCTATAATTTGGGTTTCGACCATCCTTCCAAGGTTAAATTAAATTATAATCTTATAATCGGGTTTGAATTATAATTGATAATCGGGTTTTAGTTACAATTGATAATCTGATTTGAGTTATTAATTATAATCATGCTTGGATTATAAATTATAATCGGGTTTGACTAATAGATAAAAATCAGGTTAGTCAATTTGATTTCCTAATAAGAATTTAATGAATCTAGCCATCATTATGATAATGAGTAACAAATAGACTCATAACATATCGATTATACAGCCACTGTTGCGGCAACAATAGGGCAGTTGGTAAATAAACTATTTAGACTGTAGAGGGAAGAATAAACCCTTTAGAATTTAGAGGGAAGAATAAACCCTTTAGAATTTAGAGGGAAGAATAAACCCTTTAGACTTTAGAGGGAAGAATAAACCCTTTAGACTTTAGAGGGAAGAATAAACCCTTTAGACTTTAGAGGGAAGAATAAACCCTTTAGACTTTAGAGGGAAGAATAAGCCCTTTAGACTTTAGAGGGAAGAATAAACCCTTTAGACTTTAGAGGGAAGAATAAACCCTTTAGACTTTAGAGGGAAGAATAAACCCTTTAGACTTTAGGGACAAGAATAAACCCTTTAGACTTTAGAGGGAAGAATAAACCCTTTAGACTTTAGAGGGAAGAATAAACCCTTTAGACTTTAGAGGGAAGAATAAACCCTTTAGACTTTAGAGGGAAGAATAAACCCTTTAGACTTTAGGGACAAGAATAAACCCTTTAGACTTTAGAGGGAAGAATAAACCCTTTAGACTTTAGAGGGAAGAATAAACCCTTTAGACTTTAGAGGGAAGAATAAGCCCTTTAGACTTTAGATGGAAGAAAAAACCCTTTAGACTTTAGAGGGAAGAATAAACCCTTTAGACTTTAGAGGGAAGATTAAACCCTTTAGACTTTAGAGGGAAGAATAAACCCTTTAGACTTTGGAGGGAAGAATAAACCCTTTGGACTTTAGAGGGAAGAATAAACCCTTTAGACTTTAGAGGGAAGAATGAACCCTTTAGAGGGTAGAATAAATCCTTTAGACTTTAGAGGGAAGAATAAACCCGTTAGACTTTAGAGAGAAGAATAAACTCTTTAGACTTTAGAGGGAAGAATAAACCCTTTAGACTTTAGAGGGAAGAATAAACCCTTTAGACTTTAGGGACAAGAATAAACCCTTTAGACTTTAGAGGGAAGAATAAACCCTTTAGACTTTAGAGGGAAGAATAAACCCTTTAGACTTTAGGGACAAGAATAAACCCTTTAGACTTTAGAGGGAAGAATAAACCCTTTAGACTTTAGAGGGAAGAATAAACCCTTTAGACTTTAGAGGGAAGAATAAGCCCTTTAGACTTTAGAGGGAAGAAAAAACCCTTTAGACTTTAGAGGGAAGAATAAACCCTTTAGACTTTAGAGGAAAGATTAAACCCTTTAGACTTTAGAGGGAAGAATAAACCCTTTAGACTTTAGAGGGAAGAATAAACCCTTTGGACTTTAGAGGGAAGAATAAACCCTTTAGACTTTAGAGGGAAGAATGAACCCTTTAGAGGGTAGAATAAATCCTTTAGACTTTAGAGGGAAGAATAAACCCGTTAGACTTTAGAGAGAAGAATAAACTCTTTAGACTTTAGAGGGAAGAATAAACCCTTTAGACTTTAGAGGGAAGAATAAATCCTTTAGACTTTAGAGGGAAGAATAAACCCTTTAGACTTTAGAGGGAAGAATAAACCCTTTAGACTTTAGAGGGAAGAATAAACCCTTTAGACTTTAGAGGGAAGAATGAACCCTTTAGAGGGTAGAATAAATCCTTTAGACTGTAGAGGGAAGAATAAACCCTTTAGACTTTAGAGGGAAGAATAAACCCTTTAGACTTTAGAGGGAAGAATAAACCCTTTAGACTTTAGAGGGAAGAATAAATCCTTTAGACTTTAGAGGGAAGAATAAACCCTTTAGACTTTAGAGGGAAGAATAAACCCTTTAGACTTTAGAGGGTAGAATAAATCCTTTAGACTTTAGAAGGAAGAATAAACCCTTTAGACTTTAGAGGGAAAAATAAACCCTTTAGAGGGTAGAATAAATCCTTTAGACTTTAGAGGGAAGAATAAACTCTTTAGACTTTAGAGGGAAGAATAAACTCTTTAGACTTTAGAGGGAAGAATGAACCCTTTAGAGGGTAGAATAAATCCTTTAGACTTTAGAAGGAAGAATAAACAATTTAGAGTGAAGAATAATCCCTTTAGAGGATAGAATAAACCCTTTAAAGTGTAGAATAAAACCTTCAGGGGGAAGAATATACCCTTTAGAGGAAAAGATAAACCCTTTAGAGTGAAGAATAAACCCCTTAGAGGATAGAATAAACCCTTTAGAGTGAAGAATAAACCCTTTAGAGTGTAGAATATACCCTTTAGAGGAAAAGATTAACCCTTTAGAGGATAGATTATACCCTTTAGAAGTGTAGATGGTAGAAAAACGCTTTAGAGACTGGAATAAACTCTTTAGGTGATAAAATATACTTTTTAGAGGCTAAAATAAACGCTTTAGTGTCTAGAATAAACGCTTTAGAGGCTAAAATAAACGCTTTAGAGGCTAGAATAAACGCTTTAGAGGCTAGAATAAACGCTTTAGAGGCTAGAATAAACCCTTTAGAGGTTTATGATGAGACGTGGCATAAGACTGGATAAATGATCTGTGAATAAATGATGTTATTGAGCTATAATTAGATCTGCGTATTGATTGGTGTCTCAGTGTTGATAGACAATTTACTTCTGTAGATTAGAATTTCTCTAATTATTGTGAGTGAAAACAGTACTGTTTAGAGAAGTAAGTACAGTACAGTACAGAGAATAGAGAAGTAAGTACAGTACATGTAATATGGAATTAAGTACAGTACATGGAATATAGAAGTAAGTACTGGACTGCCTAAGTACTATTCGTCTTATGATATTTCACGGAAATAATAATTCAATAATAGCCAGTTTGACAATAGAGAAAAAATAAAAATAAATCACCTCAGATATGGCGAAAGGGTATTTCATTTTACAGAAACTGCTTCCATTAGATTTTTGCTTTCAATTAGTGAATAAGTTAAAGCATTCCATAAATATTTTATTTTGTAGCCTTTTAAGATGTAGGGAAATTAAATAAAAAATAGCAATGCTGACGAAAAAAGAATTATAACAAATTAAAATTTAAGCTATATTTAACGCCTTTACAAATACCGGCTATGGATATTATAAAGAGAACTAGTTGTGTTTAAAATGAGGTAAGAGTAAAAAAGGGGGCAAGGAGATAACTGGATATTCCAGTTGATTTGTGGCTGCAGAATGTCCGTAGACCCTATCGTAGTTACCTGTCATCTTCACTCTCTGAAATTTGACTACTTTCTCACCATAAATTGGCAGTGCAATTCGAAATGAAAAAGAGAGAGAGAGATGTGGAAGATATAGGGGTGGTTATTGGTGAGATAGGAGAGATAGTAGATATGGCAGTGATAGTAATGGTGAGATTGGAGAGATAGTAGATATGGGAGTGATAGTAATGGAGAGATTGGAGAGATAGTAGATATGGGAGTGATAGTAATGGAGAGATTGGAGAGATAGTAGATATGGGAGTGATAGTAATGGAGAGATTGGAGAGATAGTAGATATATTAAAGTTTTTCATTCTCAGTTACTATCTCTTTTCTGATGGTTCAATAAGTCATGTTTTTTATTAATCAATTAATGATATAACTGAGTGTTCAAACTGTTCATTATTAAAAAGTAAATAAAGTTTTGAAAGTAGATATTATTTATCTAATAACGGCAATGATCACTTATTGTCGCTAGTTTTAATTTTTCATCATCTTTCATAATTTATTTTTTATTTTTATAGCTCGTCATTTCAGTAATTAGGTATTTATCATTTGTTATAGTTAAATAGTTATATGTTTTAGATTAATCACATTTTTCATATTATAATGCAAATGTCATTTCAATACCAATCCAAATATTTTCCCTGTAATTGTATACATGAATAATTCACGTTCGCTAATTTAAGACATTTTCAGTGTTGCCACTCATGCAAATTTCTTCCCTAATTCTCTTTTCTTAGGCCGTACATTTGGCGATATCTGACGGCGCCATTGCGCGCCAATATGAATTTGGAGAGTTATTTTGCTATTTATTGAACGGGGCAAACTTTACTGAACGTTAGTTTATAGTAAGGCCTTTTATAGTCCTTTTAAAGGAAGTTTATAGGCAGTTTATAGTCCTTATAGTTAGTTGGTTACTTGAATATTTTGTCCTCTAAAATGATGTAGGTACAATGGAACTAATTGTGGTGAATATTGAAAGGAAATATCTATCAAATGTAAAATGTCACTGCTTACATAAATGATAATAAATGAAAACATTAATAATTCATTTTAGGAAAAAGTCTGACTTTCAAATTTTGAATTTAATTTATATTTACTATTTACTAGTTAAGTTTAAACTGTTACCTAATAACTTGCATATATTTTAAATTCTAACAAACATCTTTTTACACTAAATACTTACCCTAACTATATTTCCCTAACTATATTACCCCTAACTATATTAGCCTAACTATATTTCCCTAACTATATTTCACTAACTATATTACCCCTAACTATATTAGCCTAACTATATTTCCCTAACTATATTAGCCTAACTATATTAGCCTAACTATATTAGCCTAACTATATTAGCCTAACTATATTAGCCTAACTATATTAGCCTAACTATATTTCCCTAACTATATTACCCCTAACTATATTACCCCTAACTATATTAGCCTAACTATATTTCCCTAACTATATTAGCCTAACTATATTAGCCTAACTATATTAGCCTAACTATATTTCCCTAACTATATTTCACTAACTATATTAGCCTAACTATATTAGCCTAACTATATTAGCCTAACTATATTAGCCTAACTATATTTCCCTAACTATATTACCCCTAACTATATTACCCCTAACTATATTAGCCTAACTATATTTCCCTAACTATATTAGCCTAACTATATTAGCCTAACTATATTAGCCTAACTATATTTCCCTAACTATATTTCACTAACTATATTAGCCTAACTATATTAGCCTAACTATATTAGCCTAACTATATTAGCCTAACTATATTTCCCTAACTATATTTCCCTAACTATATTACCCCTAACTATATTAGCCTAACTATATTTCCCTAACTATATTAGCCTAACTATATTAGCCTAACTATATTTCCCTAACTATATTTCCCTAACTATATTAGCCTAACTATATTAGCCTAACTATATTAGCCTAACTATATTAGCCTAACTATATTTCCCTAACTATATTAGCCTAACTATATTTCCCTAACTATATTAGCCTAACTATATTAGCCTAACTATATTTCCCTAACTATATTTCCCTAACTATATTAGCCTAACTATATTTCCCTAACTATATTAGCCTAACTATATTAGCTTAACTATATTAGCCTAACTATATTTCCCTAACTATATTTCACTAACTATAGTACCCTAACTATATTTCCCTAACTATATTTCCTTAACTATATTTCCTTAACTATATTTCCCTAACTATATTAGCCTAACTATATTAGCCTAACTATATTAGCCTAACTATAGTACCCTAACTATATTTCCTTAACTATATTTCCTTAACTATATTTCCCTAACTATATTAGCCTAACTATATTAGCCTAACTATATTAGCCTAACTATATTTCCCTAACTATATTTCCCTAACTATATTAGCCTAACTATATTAGCCTAACTATATTAGCCTAACTATATTAGCCTAACTATATTTCCCTAACTATATTAGCCTAACTATATTAGCCTAACTATATTTCCCTAACTATATTAGCCTAACTATATTTCCCTAACTATATTTCACTAACTATAGTACCCTAACTATATTTCCCTAACTATATTTCCTTAACTATATTTCCTTAACTATATTTCCCTAACTATATTAGCCTAACTATATTAGCCTAACTATATTAGCCTAACTATATTAGCCTAACTATATTAGCCTAACTATATTAGCCTAACTATATTAGCCTAACTATATTTCCCTAACTATATTAGCCTAACTATATTAGCCTAACTATATTAGCCTAACTATATTAGCCTAACTATATTAGCCTAACTATATTTCCCTAACTATATTTCACTAACTATAGTACCCTAACTATATTTCCCTAACTATATTTCCTTAACTATATTTCCTTAACTATATTTCCTTAACTATATTTCCTTAACTATATTTCCTTAACTATATTTCCTTAACTATATTTCCCTAACTATATTTCACTAACTATTAGCTATATTTCCTTAACTATATTTCCCTAAATACGTAGAACTCCTCTATAATGAACTCCTGTATAGTGAACCATCTTGATTAGTAGTCTTGTATAGTGAACTAATCACCTCTGTTGTGAACATATTTAGTTTAGTCTGCCACAAATAGTCGTAAGTTTTCTATGAGAAATGAGTTCAAAGAAATAAAATACCCTATATAGAATTTTTTCAAAAAGAAAGAAAATATTTTCTATAGTCTGCCATGAAAAGGCCAGTTTTCTATTCATCTATTAAATCTTCTATAGTGAAGTAAACTCTCTATAGTGAACTAGTTGAAGCTCACTATAGAGTATATACTATAGTTAGATCCATATCGTCTGTTATCATACTCAGTGATAAAGTCTACGGATAATTCTTTTTCGTTGGTAATTATTTGTAATGATTCAATATGAAGATTAGTTTGAACTCAGTGAAGATAATTGTGACCTTAAATGAAGTAATAACTTCATAAAGACTGCCTATTGCAGGTCAAAATGATTAGTGATCTATGTGATAAGAACACTTAGAGGGGCAGTGGGTGTAGGTTAAGCTACGAATTATCGTTTGGTTTCACATCTTCGTTCATAGAAGAAAAAATGATATACTAATACTGTAATTATCTCATTACCGAAGATGTGAAACCGACCGATAATTGATAACTTTCCCTATATCTTTTTTGTATTTGTGAGAATTCAGTCAACTTATATATGAATATAACCAGATATATAAATGTACCATTTGAAATCTAATTGTAAATTATATTACCGCCGTTAAAACAGCGTCACTGTATTGTCACGTGCTTATTTGATCAGTTAATTATTCCAAGGTTAATTATTTATCTTAATTTTACGCAAAATAACTTCTTAAATGTCTAATTTATTCATTTTGGATTCAATATACAATACGTAGTATTCAATAAATACCATACTTAACCAATAATAGTTGTACCAAATCATTGCCAGTTAACTCTTAATTCCGGTTCTAGGTATATTCCACCCCGGTAAATTCCACCCCTGTGACAATACTCATTTAGGGGACAATAAAACTCAAAGATTTCATTTTTAGATTGCCATTTGCTAAACAATTCGTACCGATCATAAAGTAACTCACACGATTCCCTATGACATTTGAACAATATTTAGAGGTAGCTCAAGTCAATTGAAATTTTATCCTAATAAAAATAGAAATATTGTTAATAAAGTAGTTTATTTCACAGTATATGTGTTGAAAAAGTTATTATTAATACAACCTATTCAATGTTTTCGCTCTTTGCTTATAAGTTGCTGTTTTGGATTCTAAGACCAAATTCCCCACGATCAAAATCTCTCAATGTAAGAAAGGCAATAATCTCCCAGTCTTAAAACCCTGTGCAATAATTCCCCCTCCCATCAAAAACTTCCTAGTAAAAAACATGTAAAAAAGCCTTCGGTTAAAAATCACCACTTCTACAAGAAGTTAAAATGCCAAATTCAAAATGAAATAAATATAACAATAATTACTATATGACATCATCTTACAATTAATATTGCTGTTGTGTTGGCGATAGGGAAGAAAATCAACTTGGGATTGAAAATCTAAATACCTCAACTAATTAATGCGTTCACACAACATTTCTTTCTGCTGTTTTGTCACATGTGTAGTGAAAAATCCACAGCTAGTGATTAGCCAGCAAAAGGTTCAATTTGATACAGTGAAGATGCAAGTTACCTAGTATTACATATAAGATTAATAAATGAATAATACTAATAACTAAACAAACCTAACCCGTAAAGTGGGGTGAAATTTACCGGGGTGGAATATACCTAGAGTGGAATATACCGGGGTGGAATATACTGGGGTGGAATATACCGAGGTGGAATATACCGGGGTGGAATTTACCGGGGTGGAATATACCGGCCACCCGTAATTCCACCATGTGAGGGTGGCACTTTCTATTTTATTTTAAAGTATTTCTAGGAGTAATGAATATACTAATATTATATAATTAAATGTTCTGAGCCGATTAAGGACCAATTTGGAGATAAGATAATTTCTGATTGTACTGCTCCTTTTAAACGGTTAATTTGACTTTAAATTTGATAATTACCTACAATTTTACTTAATCAGGAACAATTATATTCGCTGAAGGTCCACAGTCGAAGCTGTTTTTCCTTTTCTGTTATTTTTCTTAAATATTAAAAATGTGGTATTATAGGTAATTGAAATAAATAGAAAGAATAAATAGGAAATTAAATAGAAATACTTGGATTGACTTATTGATAGCATAATTTCCAAATTATTTAATATATAAAATATAACATGATCATTTCCTTAAATAATATGATTATTGTTTCAAACAGTGCTTCAAATTATTATAGGTCATATTATTAATTATAATATAATCAAACAGTGCTTCAAATTTTCTTTATTTTGTCAGAAACCACGAGAAGAAAATGCGATAAGACTGCTAAATTATAACTAGTCAATAATTTACTATGATACCTATCACATTTTGTATTTTCTAATTGCTAATATTTAATAAAATAACAGAAAGGGAAGAATAGCTTTGATGATCTCAGTCGAAGCTGAAGAGCACCTTAACCATTATATTAATATAGTTTAAAATAAAAAATAATATTTAGAAAGAACTTAACCCTAATGAGTTTGACGTGTGTTTTTTATACACATCTTTTTTAAATTACTTTATATCTTTCATGTCATTCCTTTAAATTTACTGGCCTTTCTTGACTTAGTTCATACATAAATTTCAAATATACTTTTGTATTTAGAGGTTTAAAAATATTTACGTATCGGCGTAAATCAGCGTAAATCACGTAAATTATGGCTAGTCAAAACTCACGAATTTGTCCACGTTTTCATGGAGTACAGACACATGTGCGAGCTGTGATTGAGTCACACTCCACCCAATCACAGTTCTGGTTTCTCAGTTGCCAATTTCTTAAATACCTATGTATTTATTTCTCCTTATATGTTCTATATATTTACTTGAAATTTTGTACACATTAGTTCAGTATATACACTGACAACTTGTAAAAAATACAGTACCGTAGGTTTATAAATAAGAAATCTGTTTTTTCAGCACATATTCAAACTCTCCCGTTGATTCTGACAGTCAAACACATTATTAGGGTTAAGAGGTTTGCATTTTTTATTCATAATAGTTGGATGAAAAGGAAAAAAATAAAGGCAAAATGAGTTAGTTACTTAGACTGATAATATTATTATACCATTATTCATGAGTCCTTTGAATAATGAATAATGTTATAGATTATTCAATGTCTATTTTGTCACGCAGAGACTGACTTAAAATTAATAGCCTTAGTATGGTGATTACTCACACAAAATAGTATAGTCTAACTTAAGTAGGATAAGGATATTGATCTTACACATAAGTGTAAGGACTCTTTATTCGAGAGTGTACGGGACCTTGGGATTTTAATGATTAGGTTAGATAAACCTCAAGGTTGTTAATAATCATTATTTACTATCTCAATTCCCGTCACTTTTATGGGATATAATTACATCTTGGCACGTATATACGAGGTGTTTCACTTCAGATTCGACAAAATTTTGCAGTTCACATAAATAATCAAAATAAATACATTTTCACGAATAACAAATTGTCTCAGAATTCAGTTTTATATGGATATCGATTCACTAATTCTAGAGTATTTTTTAGCAATCATAATACCAGTTGAATAGGTACTAAGGTTTGTTATGTTTCATTTCCCACTAATAACCACCTGTCAGGAACGTAAGTACCTGTGAATATCTAGGTAGGAGTCCTTTAAAAAATTAAAAGTCATTATTTTGAAAACTGAGCAATTTTGATTATTTGGATTTTCGTGAAATTATGTTTTGTTCCATGAGAAATTTGTTGACCTTCCCTATGTGTTTCAAAAGTTAACTTAGTATCAGGGTATCAACACCTCGATAACGAACTATTTTTAGACATTTTGTGATTATTGAAATAGTGTAGGTTCCGAATTATCGGTCAATTCTACATCTTCGGTCATATAAAAAAAAAATAATATATAAATTGTTATTATTACACAGTGCTATCTAATATTTCTACAAACCCAGGTTTGCAGAAGTACTGTGTAATAATAACAATTTTTATATTGTTTTTTCTTATATGACCGAAGATGTAGAATTGACCGATAATTCGGAACTTACCCTAGTGTTGTTTTTTTGGGTTTTTATGCAATCTTTCAAAATTTGTCAGATCTGAAATGAAACACCCTGTATATGACATAGGATGAACCAACTTCACTAAGAAGAACGTAGGTTATCTCTACTCATTGAATGTAACAGAGTTAAACTTGGTTCATGAAATCATTAATTTCTAGTTATCTAACTATTATGATATAAACACTGACTGTTTATTTTCTATTCAAATGCTTAATGCATTTCAAATATGAAAGTTCCATTAACACGCACTCAATTTATTATAAAATCCTATCACCAATATCTGCTTCTATACCGTTAATAAAATCACCAATGAAATATTCAATATGACAAATCTGGCAGGCAACATTGTTACTTTATTTAATTAATTTCTAACAAAGTGCAGGCAGGACCACTTTCGTTCAATATTGACTCAATGTTATGTCTGTTACAATATTGGCTCAGTATTGTGTCTGTTTGGTAGTGACTTTGTTACAATATTGGCTCAGTGTTGTGACTGTTTTGTAGTGACTTTGTTACAGTATTGGCTCAGTATTGTGTTTGTTTTGTAGTGACTTTCTTCAATATTGACTCAATGTTATGTCTGTTACAATATTGGCTCAGAGTTGTGTTTGGTAGTGACTTTGTTACAATATTACCTCAGTGTTGTGTCTGTTTGGTAGTGACTTTGTTACAATATTGGCTCAGTATTGTGTCTGTTTGGTAGTGACTTTGAGTTGTTTCAATTTATTTCACTATTCAAGTTATGTGGACAGATTGAGAAAAGTATACCGCATTCTTATAATGAATTTAACTTCATTCTTCATCCAATGTAAGCTATACTTCAAACCTCTTCAACTGCTATTTTCTTTCAAAACATTTCATAAAGTACACTATTTATTAAATTTCCAATATATATTTTAGGTGAAAGAACGGAGTCCTATGAATTCAATTACTGCTTAACGAAGGCTCTAATTTGATACATTACTATAATGTATCTCTTAATTCATCTTAGAGCACCCTAATGAATTTGAGTGACAGCCTCAGTAGGTGGATAGTGGGGATGAGTGACAGCCTCGGTAGGTGGATAGTGGGGATGAGTGACAGCCTCAGTAGGTGAATAGTGGGGATGAGTGACAGCCTCAGTAGGTGAATAGTGGGGATGAGTGACAGCCTCGGTAGGTGGATAGTGGGGATGAGTGACAGCCTCGGTAGGTGAATAGTGGGGATGAGTGACAGCCTCAGTAGGTGAATAGTGGGGATGAGTGACAGCCTCAGTAGGTGAATAGTGGGGATGAGTGACAGCCTCAGTAGGTGGATAGTGGGGATGAGTGACAGCCTCAGTAGGTGGATAGTAGGGATGAGTGACAGCCTCAGTAGGTGAATAGTGGGGATGAGTGACAGCCTCAGTAGGTGGATAGTGGGGATGAGTGACAGCCTCAGTAGGTGAATAGTGGGGATGAGTGACAGCCTCAGTAGGTGGATAGTAGGGATGAGTGACAGCCTCAGTAGGTGAATAGTGGGGATGAGTGACAGCCTCAGTAGGTGGATAGTGGGGATGAGTGACAGCCTCAGTAGGTGGATAGTGGGGATGAGTGACAGCATCAGTAGGTGGATAGTGGGGATGAGTGACAGCCTCAGTAGGTGGATAGTGGGGATGTGGCTGGAACTGGAATTGGTGAGTGAAATTATGAGTTTCAAATCATCCGAAATATAAAATTTCAATCCTTAAAAATGTTAATTTAACTCACTGTAAAGAACTGGCTTCAGTAATACACGATTGATTTTAAGGATATGGAACATGGTAGTTCTAGTTCTAAAGTTCTAGGGTATGTTCTACTGCACTCAGTGTAACATGGTAGTTCTAGTTCTAAAGTTCTAGGGTATGTTCTACTGCACTCAGTGTGACATGGTAGTTCTAGTTCTAAAGTTCTAGGGTATGTTCTACTGCACTCAGTGTGACATGGTAGTTCTAGTTCTAAAGTTCTAGGGTATGTTCTACTGCACTCAGTGTGACATGGTAGTTCTAGTTCTAAAGTTCAAAGGTTTGTTCACTCAGTTCTTGCACTCCTTCCTAATTTTCTTCGTTTCCTAACTTTTTCCGGCTGTAAATATCCAGGGAGGTGACAAGAGGATTCGTGTCGCAGACACCACACAAATGAGAGGATTCTTGTAAAGGGGAGAGAACAAATCCGTAGATTCAATTGCGAACAGGCATGGGCAGGGGAAGACATAAATCAGAGTTATATTTATGGCGTATCTGCATGAAGTGAATTATTTGACAACTCCCCAGTGGGGAAATTTATAACCAGCATATCGTTTATTATTATAGATTACTGTAAATATATATCGAAAGATATCATTATCGAGAAATGAAACAAATGATGATAGACTTAAGTGTTTAAAATTTATGATAAATAGTGATTAATTTTTCCAATGAATATTTCATCATTGATTGTATTTGCCGAAAGAAAACCGAAGATACTTAGGATGCGTACATTAGTGTGATACAATATTGTACAACCACTTTACTAGTGTCATAAACAATTCTCTCTGCTAACTAAATAACAATATGATTTATTTAGCAAATAGAGATATAATTCGTATATAAGAGAGATAATTTATAGACAAATATTAGGTACGAGGACATCGAATGAGTGAATTCTCTGACCATTGAAGTGATTTAAACGTTACCCAGTGAGAAGAGTAAGGTGGGGTTACAAGATATCATAATGGGAGCACAATAATCTTCTATGGCCCAACCATAACTTTCTCCACTCAATCTTCTATGGCCCCATCATAACTTTCTCTCTTAGTCTTCTATAGCCCGACCATAACTTTCTCCTCTCAATCTTCTATGGCCCCACCATAACTCTCTCTCTCAATCTTCTATGGCCCCACCATAACATTCTCTTTTAGTCTTCTATGACCCCACCATTATATTCTCTCTTAGTCTTCTATGACCTCACCATAACTTTCTCTCTTATTCTTCTATGGCCCCACTATAACTTTCTCTCTTATTCTTCTATGGCCCCACCATAACTTTCTCTCTTATTCTTCTATGGCCCCACCATAACTTTCTCTTTGGGTAATTAAGAATTAAAACTAATAAGTTCAGTGGAAATTTTTTCTTTGTTTCCACAAATATATATAGAAAAAAATTAAGGATATTTTACATTTAAATATGAATATTTCTGAATAGAATAGATTTTTATGATACAAGATTAATGAACAAAATATCATAAAAATTTTTCTAGCTTTTCATTTTGATAGTTAATACGTTTCATATTCAAATTGAAACTGAATAATTATATCACAGATTTTATTTTCATAATTTAATAGATGTAAATAGTTAAGTAAATCATATTTGTATATTTATGATAAATGCTTAGCTAATTGCAATCATAGAGTCAAATTATATAAATACTATAATAGAAACCGTTTCTCTCTGTCTGTCCGTCACACTAACCTAATAATACGCTTGGCAAGCAGCTGATAGCATGGGTAGGGAATATTTCTGATATCAGTTCAATGAATAATTTAAACTTTATTTTATTCAGTTGAAAATAGTTTTTAGCAAAAGCAGATCATGGGATAATAATTGTAACATAAATTAAACTACCATCAGTGTCCGTGCTATTGATACAGTATTAATGATCACATCATTTTTGATTGACATGACTGTGAGTTTTTGCAATATTAATACTGTATCTCAAGTCAAAATTTTAAAGAGAGAAGTTGTGCAATAAAAGTATATAGAAAGGAATAATATTGTAAGTTATAACAATGATAGTAAACATTCAATAGGTATTTCATATTTACTTATTTTGTAATTATTCTATAATTGCTCATTTCATAATCATTTTATATATTAAATATTTTATGTTCACTCATTTCATAATTATTTTATGTTCCATTCATTTTATATTCTATTTACTTTTTATTCCATTTATTTTATACTCCATTTATTTTCCATTCCATTTATTTTACATTTCATTTATTTTATATTCTGTTTATTTTATATATATATTTTTTTCATTTACTACAGATGGTATCAGTTTACTTCCTGTTCATTTTACGCTTTTCAAAAAATCTACGGTAAATGGTAAGAATATTTAAGTTACTTTCTGTCGAGATATTCAAATGGTTCTCAACAGTAATGGAGTGATATGGAGTGTATAATGATAATTGTGCACTTGATATGCATGTCACTAAATACTTTGAGAGCAATCTATGAACACTCATGAACAATGCGATAGAAATATAAATTGTGAGAGTGTACATCTGAGTTTCGTTTATATTTTAATTCCAATATATTTAGAGTAAAGTGTTACTTCAATATATAACTTTGATATATAATATTAAACTTTAATAATATTTATAGTGTTAATTTAATATATAATTTTAAATTTATAAATTATAAGCAATATGCATATATTTGCAATCCCTCTACGGATTGAGTGGACATTGTTCCTTGAGTTCAATGCAGTACAATAGTGAGTGTTATTGTACTGAACAATAGTACTCGCTATTGTACAGCCTTGATTGTCTCTACATTGAATGCAATAAGCATTTATTTGAGTATTTGGAAAATAGTAATTACCAACATTTTAGTTTGTCTTCTTTGAGTTGTATGTATATAACACAAAATTACAATAAATTGCAGTATACGTATAAATATGTCTATATAAATTTAATATTATTGAATAAACAGTTAAAAAAATTAGTTGATTAAATATCAATAAAAAAATCTTAACTACATCTAAAATAATGAACAAATATTTTTATATTTACAAATACAAATATTATTAATATTCACATTATATTTACGTACGACAACAGTTTTCAATTAATTTGGTATTCTTAAATCAAATGGATTGTGTTACACCGGTATAGTAAAAGTATAATTATTAATTAATTATGAATATAAAAGGGATGTTCTCAATTACAAATATTTAAAATAAATAATTTAATTTCTTGATTGTACAGGGGACTCTCCCAATGAGAAGATCAAACTGATTGAATTCATTAGAATATTTTCTTGCTGAATAAACAAAGGGACTTACTGAATGAAGACAAAAAGGAACTTTTGACAGAGTGTCTCTTTCAAGTTAAAACAAAGAGAAATTCATTTGCCATAGATTCATCAGTAATTTGTCAATATTCAAAGTATTACTTTAACGATTGACACTTGTAGTTCATCATGGGATTCAGATTGGCATCCGTAAATCTATTCTAATAATACCCGTGGTGTATTTATGTATTTATTTGGTTCCCGCTTTTACACGACGGGTATTAAACATGAAAAATGTAACTATGATACGCACGGGAATATGTTGATATTGAATTATGCAGAAAAATATATCGTGATTGAATTCACTAAAACGATATAACCTATCCAATAACTGGTATGAAATTTCTATTGATCAAACAATATATCAGTTAATAAATTTAGGAAACAACTTTATCAACTAATCAACCATTTAATCAATTCCCTAACCGACTAGATAATACCAACCAAATATTAATCAATTTGCTGAGTAGTTAAATTTACTAATCATTTTGCAGTGGAACTCCTCTATAGTGAACTCCTCTATAGTGAACTCCTGTATAGTGAATGATTTAAGATGTACCTTAAATCATTCTTCAGGCTGCGATGAATTACGATCATTTGTTTAGAAAACTGTAGGCTGTTTTACGGCAGACTAAATAAATTCATTCACTATACGGGGTACATCCTAACTCATTCACTATACAGGAGTTCACTATTGAGGTGTTCTACAGTAGTTATTAATTAAACAGCTATTAAACAATTTTGTTTTTCTCCCAAATTACTCGTTTTCCAAGAAAGATGTAACATTTCTGCCCCTTCATTTGCTGTGCGAGTTTGTTTTCGTTCGTTTAAATTGCCTGTCTTCAAAAATAGACTCCACTTGTACCTATAAGCTGAATGAAGATCTCTCCCATTGGTCCATCAAAACTGTTGCTCCGAAGAATTTAATGCTAACCTGCGTTACTATGGAGCAAAAGGAAACTATCGAGAAAAAATTAAACTAGTTAACAAATCTGGCTCTTATTTCGTAAAATGTGATAGGTATATTTAGTGTAAAAGAAAATAGATGCATTTCATATCAGTTGATTAATCAGTCAATCAATTAATCAAGTCAATCTTTATGTCAACTGAATGCTCAACTAATTGATTAATCAGTTAACTGATCTCTCAACTGATCAGTTAATCAATCAATCTGTCAGATAATCTGCAATTCAGTAAATTATTCAACTAATTTTCTTTCCATACATCAATCAACTAATAGTTCGACTGATCAGTTAATCAGCCAACTTATCAGTCAGTCAGTCAACTAACCAGTCAATAAATCAAGTAACAAGTCAATCATCCAACTTATCAGTCAATTAGTCAACTAATCAAAAACGTAATCATTAATTCCCTAACAGTTTCTCGTACCACCGTCTCTACTATCGAAGTTTGTCTCTTCCGATCTTTTTCCGAAGTTTTAACCACTGAAGATTTTCCTCTTTCGATGCACCAAGAAAAACCTTATCAGTCACTGTTGATATTTTGAAACTCTTATCGCTGCTGATAAGCACAACTTACGACCAGATTGCAGTTCAGAAAATGAAAAGAGAAAAAGACTTCACTTGGAAGAACAGTATTGAAATACAAAAAAGATGTAATACTAATATATGGTAAGTAAGTTATGAATTGTCGGACAGTTCTACATTTTCGGTCATATAAGTGTTTAATATAATGTAACCCTTAAAATATAGAGTTGATGAAAATAAATTAAAAATTTTCTCTTATATGACCGTAAATGTGGAACTGTTTGATAATTCATAACTTGCCCTACATCCTATATATTGAGTCGTATATTTGTGAAAATTAATTAAATTAGCCATTGTAAGTCTTCATAATCTTCCTACTCATAATTTAATCTCCACTTTAATCATAGTAAGCAATTCTCTTTAATCAGTACAAGACATATTAATCTTCTATTTGATAATTGTAATTAAGTAACTTTAATATTTTATTTTATTGCAATTCACTTAATTTATTCTTTGTTCTTAAACAGCAAACCTTTATAATCTCTCCTTCAATAATCTTAGTCATGTTCATTTGACTGCCTTTTCATTTGACTGCCTTTTCATGTGACTGCCTTTTCATTTGACTAGCTTTTCATTTGATTACCTTTTCATTTGACTGCCTTTTCATTTGACTACCTTTTCATGTGACTGCCTTTTCATTTGACTGCCTTTTCATTTGACTGCCTTTTCATTTGACTGCCTTTTCATTTGACTAGCTTTTCATTTGATTACCTTTTCATTTGACTGCCTTTTCATTTGACTACCTTTTCATTTGACTACCTTTTCATTTGACTGCCTTTTCATTTGACTAACTTTTCATTTGATTACCTTTTCCTTTGACTGCCTTTTCATTTGACTGTCTTTTCATTTGACTGCCTTTTCATTCGACTGCCTTTTCATTTGACTGCCTTTTCATTTGACTACCTTTTCATTTGACTGCCTTTTCATTTGACTGCCTTTTCATTTGACTAGCTTTTCATTTGATTACCTTTTCATTTGACTGCCTTTTCATTTGACTGCCTTTTCATTTGACTGCCTTTTCATTTGACTAGCTTTTCATTTGATTACCTTTTCATTTGACTGCCTTTACATTTGACTGCCTTTTCATTTGACTGCCTTTTCATTTGACTGCCTTTTCATTTGACTACCTTTTCATTTGACTGCCTTTTCATTTGACTAGCTTTTCATTTGATTACCTTTTCCTTTGACTGCCTTTTCATTTGACTGCCTTTTCATTTGACTGCCTTTTCATTTGATTACCTTTTCATGTGACTAACTTTTCATTTGACTAGCTTTTCATTTGACTAGCTTTCCATTTGACTGCCTTTTCATTTGACTACCTTTTCATTTGACTAGCTTTTCATTTGACTACCTTTTCATTTGACTGCCTTTTCATTTGACTGCCCTTTCATTTGACTGTCCTTTCATTTGACTACCTTTTAATTTGACCACCTTTTCATTTGACTACCTTTTCATTTGACTACCTTTTCATTTGACTGCCTTTTCATTTGACTGCCTTTTCATTTGACTGCCTTTTCATTTGACTGCTTTTTCATTTGACTAGCTTTTCATTTGACTAGCTTTTCATTTGACTAGCTTTTCATTTGACTAGCTTTTCATTTAACTACCTTTTCAGATCACCGTGACTAGGGCAAATAACCTCAGAGTTTCTTTCCATTGTCCTCCACAGCAAAGGAAGTAATAAACAATTGCCTTAATTGACTCGCTTGACTTGGAAGTAAGAGAGAGGAATATTCTGACTTCTTTTTATTAGACTGAACTGCTTTAAAGTCTAAAGGGATGGTTTCAGGGTATTTAAAGTCTAAAGGGATGGTTTCAGGGTATTTAAAGTCTAAAGGGATGGTTTCAGGGTATTTAAAGTCTAAAGGGATGGTTTCAGGGTATTTAAAGTCTAAAGGGATGGTTTCAGGGTATTTAAAGTCTAAAGGGATGGTTTCAGGGTATTTAAAGTCTAAAGGGATGGTTTCAGGGTATTTAAAGTCTTAAGGGATGGTTTCAGGGTATTTAAAGTCTAAAGGGATGGTTTCAGGGTATTTAAAGTCTTTCCACCAGATTTTTTCGTCGAAATTTTTGAATCATAAGAAATTATTATATGATTATTATTTATTTTAGTTGGTATCCATGATACCTGCAGGTATCATGGATACCAACTATTGTATAATAAATAATAATTGTAATATAATTATATCATGTCATAATTATCATTATCATATGATATGTTCATATTATAAAAATCATATTTATATGATTTTATTATAATAATTATATCATTCATATCCCTGCGTGTGTACGGCCCTTAACGCATGTTTGGGGAAACAAAATTTAAATAGTGCTCTTTGATATTAAAATTTCAAGTGTAGAGAATTCGTTAGTAAGTATTTATTCATTATGAGATATTTGTATGATTTAAAGCTAGGGGGAAATTAAAGATTTGAAATATAATGTAAATGATTAATAATGTAAATGTTTAGCTATTTAAAAATGTATATTTATTCTATAGCTAACATTTTTTATATACATATTATATATATAATTTCAACAATGTTTACAAACTGGAGGAAATAGAAAGTAAAAATTATTATTATTGTCTTTCTTTTTATGTGTATTTTCAAATTACTATTAATTGTCCTCAAACAAAATAAATTTTTAATCACTATCTATTTTCTATATGTATATTCTAATTAATATATATATTTTCAAATTAAAATATACATTTACAAATTAATTCATACATTATAAAATTAATTCATACATTTTCAAACTAATATATAAATAATCATAATAATATTTACATTCTCGAATTAATATCATTTTTGATAAATAAATTTTTTTAATGAACCATTTTTTTATAATTTCTCTCTCTCTCTCTCTCTGACAGCATACCACACATTCACTCACAACATGAGTGCACAGAGCAAACCATTTGAGGAGGAAATCCTCAGCGTCACTTACGAGGATGGCATCTGGACGAAGCCCTATTACGACTGTGGGGGAGGTAACATTTGGATGATGACTTACACTGTACCTTTCTTTGGTTACAGCAACGGCCAGTACCACTTCAAGTGAGTAAACATTGATAATTTTCATTGTATATAATGTATATAATGTATATAATGTATATATTAAACACCATTTAGAGTTAATGAATGATCAGTTAAGTTCAAATTGGGCAGTACCACTTCAAGTTAGTGAGATTTAACATATTAAACGTTTTATAGTTCAGCAACATTGTAGCAACATTGGCAATGTTGTAACAATATGGACAATGTTGTAACAATATTGACAATGTTGTGACAATATTGACAATGTTGTGACAATATTGGCAATGTTGTGACAATATTTACAATGTTGTGACAATATTGACAATGTTGTAACAATATTGGCAATGTTGTAACAATATTGACAGTGTCGTAACAATATTGACAGTGTTGTAACAATATTGGCAAAGTTGTAACAATATTGACAGTGTTGTAACAATATTGACAGTGTTGTAACAATATTGACAGTGTTGTAACAATATTGACAGTGTTTTAACAATATTTACAATGTTGTAACAATACTAACGACGTTGTTGCAATAACGGGGCAATGTTGTAAAACTGTTATAGCAATATTGTAACAATACTAACGACGTTGTTACAATAACGGGGCAATGTTGTAAAACTACTATAGCAATATTGTAACAATACTAACGACGTTGTTACAATAACGGGGCAATGTTGTAAAACTATTATAGCAATATTGTAACAATACTAACGACGTTGTTACAATAACGGGGCAATGTTGTAAAACTACTATAGCAATATTGTAACAATACTAACGACGTTGTTACAATAACGGGGCAATGTTGTAAAACTATTATAGCAATGTTGTAACAATACTAACGACGTTGTTACAATAACGGGGCAATGTTGTAAAACTGTTATAGCAATATTGTAACAATACTAACGACGTTGTTACAATAACGGGGCAATGTTGTAAAACTGTTATAGCAATATTGTAACAATTAACATTGCTTCTTGAGTTAACATATTTAGTCAAACTGAATATGTTAATATACTTTTCAAAAAAATAAAGGGTTAATTATATGTGAAACTACTAGCATATCTTGTACTAAGATTTAATTTTTTATTAACTAATATAATGTTCTTTATATTATTTACCAATTTGCCTCTCATTATAATTCAATCGTATTATTTTGGTTTTAGGACTCTTCAGATCTATTTTTCACTAAGAATTATTTTAGTATACAAAATATTTTTGTTTACTGTTTTTAAAAGCGTAAACTCTGAATAACAGTCAAATTTATTTATATGTCGTCTTTTCACGATAATTATTTTATTAAACACGAATTTGTATTAATTTTTCGTTATTTCGTTGACGCTTTTTATTCCGATTGGCAGGGAAAGTTACGAATTATCGATCGGTTTCATATCTTATATTTTCTTATATGACCGAAGATGTGAAACCGACCGATAATTCGTAATTCATTCTATGAGAAATAATACAGTATTTTATTATGTCCTTGTTATGAATATTATTTTTTGCAAGAAGTATATATCTAAAGAACGATTCAAAAGAACGTAAAGAAGCCTGTATATGTTCCGTTAGGCATGAGGGAGAACATTGTAAAATAGTCTTGTTATGAATATTGTTTTTGCAAGAAGTGTATATCTAAAGTACGATTCAAAAGAACGTAAAGACTGTTTATGTTTGCTAGCTTGCGTGCTGTCTCACATTTCTACTGAAAATCCTCCAGAGAATCTAGAGCATCATTTCACAGCTTACGTCGTCTCAAGGAATTATTTTGACGGAAGAGTCTTTGTTTTGCGAGAATTTTAGTCTCGTGATATGTGAGAGTGTGAATTCTGCAGAACCCATTTAGAAACTTTGTACAGTCTTGCTTGATATCAACACTAGTCGGTTGGGACGAAGGAAATTTTGGTGGGTTTATAGTAGTTTAAATTGGGTACTTTCTTATTCTCCGATGATCTACCAAATAGCGTTTTGTCTACTTTACTTACGATGACATATGTAAGATTATAGTCGGTGATGGAAAATTAGGATCGTAGAAAACAATTCCTAATCATAGATAATATCTACCATGATAACGCCATCGAAGATTAAAGAGACATTTGAAGACGCTCCTCAATTTTTTTTACCGAGTTATTTACTCCTTCTTTCGCATTATTATTGAGGTAAAAAAGGTGAACTTTATTAACTTTATTTAAGATCTCTTCTTCATTTAATGAACAGTTTTCTGGCAGAGGAATTCTTAATTAAAATTTAGCAATAAGGTAAGTTCTGAGTTATCGGACAGGTCTACATTTTCGATCACATGAGTTAAATATAAAGTCTTATTTTATAATTCATTCTTTAATTGGTATCCATGATTCCTTCACGTATCATATATACTAAATGAAATAAAAGTTAGATACTAATTTATTATGAACTTGTTTCTTATGTGATCGAAAACTTTGAACCGTCGGAGAATTCAGAACTTATTCATAAAGAAAGATACTTTTTATTATTCATTTAATTCATCTGTACGAGAAGTATATTAACTTTTTTTGGCATGGATAATTAAATATAGGTTCTATCAGAGAAAAGAGTTTTCATATGATGTTAATTTATTAAATCACAGTTTTCTAATTTCCTATCATTTTCAAATCTTACAAATATGTCATCTTTTACCCAAACCAATTTTAAAATATCTACAAACATTACAATTAGTTTATTTTATTTTTGTTACTGTGTGAAATAGTTAACCGTCAAAAAATTATTACGGGCACACTTTCATTTGACTGTATTATCAGTTTTTATAGTAAACTATTTAAAAGTAGCTGTTAATACAGTTTCTATTTATTTGTCAAGATCTATTTTTTTACGACTTTTTCAAATATTTTGTAACAATTCTAGCGTCAGAATCTTTTTTTCCTGCGTGGAGATTTGAAAACATCAGGAAAGAGGAGAGCGATTTGCTGTCAAAATAATTCACAGTGTTACCGTTTGAAAAATATTCATGCCGGAAAAATGCAATGTACGAACAAGATCATTGTGATGTATTTTTTATTAATGGTTAGTTTTCAAGAGTGCTCCTGTGCTCTGTAAAAGGGTTTGTATTGTTGTGTTCAGGTGGTGTCAGAAGAATTTTATTCGGAAAACATCCAGCTACCGAGAAATGGTATTTTGCTTATATTCTGCTATTGTTATTTATGTATAATTATTTTCTCCATCAGTATTGTGTATTTCTTTCTGCTTTGTGTAAATATTGAATAGTTTCATTTTTGCATAGAATATTCTTTGTATTTACTTATAAAGAAATACAGGTAGAGAAAATAAAGAAGAAGTTTCTGTGATAGAGGAAAATACACAAATTACTTTAAAAAATATTTTCTGATTATTTTTCAGTCGAAAAAGCTTGTGTAGAATTAATGTACAGTAAATGGGAAATTAAGACTCTTCATGTCAATTATATTTTGACCCTTAAAGGACTGAATGAGGAGTTTGAGCTCGACATACCGAATTAATTCAATACAATAACACTATTTCCATCAATCTTGGGTAAATAAAATTTTGCCCACTACATTAATATGATAAAAGCTATTAACTGACAAAAAATCATATAATTCGGGCCGCTGGTTTCCTAAATATCATTGTGTAAAGAATCCTCTCAAATTTTGTCAGTACAATTAGGGTTAATATACACTATTTCTAGCAGGTTTCTTTGCTCGTTTTCAAGTTGTTCCTTGAAATTTTTCATCCAAAGGCGCTTCTTTTATGAAATTTCAATTAAATTTTGGATGAATAATTTCAAGGAATAACTTGAAAATGAGTTAAGAAACATGCTCGTAATATACTTTTTTATATAATATAATCGCAAAGTGAGTCTCAAATTCCCTTTTTATATATGAATCCTAGCCATCAAACTGTTAATTTTTGGATCTATTTATATAGATTGATATTTCAACTATAAATTTTATTTCAACGATTCTTTTTCTTTGTCATTCTCCATTTACAACAGTCTACCTTTACAATATCTTGTTCTACCTTTTTCACCTCTCCATTACCAGGGGCACGAGTGGCATAGACGTTGATCTGCGGAGGGTGGACATAGACCAGTGCCCCCTGCCTGCCAACTCTACCACCAGAAACATCTTCGCCTCCTCTGACAAGTGCAAGAACACTACAACTGAGGTAAGGAAGAAACTATCAAATAAGTTGGTGTTAACTCAGCACTGAGGGAAAAATTCGAGTCAACCTGACTCATCGTTTGAGTCAAGGCTGCAAAACTCCAATATTGGAGTCTTTTTTCTTGATTGATTCTACCTGAGTCAACTCGACTATGAATTAGGAGTCAATATGATTCTTGTTTTTGAGAAAAATGATAGGATGAGTCAAATTGACTCACATTTTCGAGTCAGTTTTGGGACAATCTGAAAACTCAAATTTTGAGCCAATTTTTTTCTCAGTGAGGTCATGAGAGGTCAAACAGAGGTCATGAGAGGTCAAACAGTAATTTCTAAAGGTCGGATTGCTTAGAGACTAATTTTAAAACCTACTTTCCGTGTACTGTGAGTGTCCCAATAATGGGACAATCTCCTACTTACATCAACTTTTTATTTTTTTTAGTTCAGAACTTAAAGTTTCACCTGATGACGTCACGTAGGGTAAGTTACGAGTTATCGGACGGTTAAACATTTTCGATCACATAATATAAAAAAATGTTAATATAATTTTTGACTGAACGGACATTTGGCCGAAACACATTTGGCCGACGGACATTTGGCCGACGGACGTTTGGCCGAACGGACGTTTGACCGAAATATCATTATTTTGAAAAAATGATATACCCTGTAATATTTTTTAATAGTATAAATTTAATAACTTTAAATAATGATAACAAGTTCGAAAATATTAAGAGAAGCTTTTTCCCACCAAATCCATGATTATGAAAGAATTAAAATTGTTCAGCAATATATGATTGCATGCAGTTCGTACAATGGATACACATTTTGTACATATTAATTTTTTTTAGAAAATAACTTTAAATTCGATAGAAATAAAAACAAATAACATTTATTGAATTAACAGAAGGCTTCAGTTCATAATATGGATTTACATTGAATAAAATTCTTTCGCCTAAATTTACGCCAAATCTACTTTCAGCCAAATGTCCGTTCGGCCAAATGTCCTCCGGCCAATTGTCCATCGGTCAAATGTCATTCGGTCAAGTGTCCGCGCACGATAATTTTTATTAGACTTTTATTTATTTGGTATTCATGGATGCCAATTAAAATAAAAGAATGATAATAATGATTCTATATTAATTTCTCATTTGGTTGAAAATGTAGAGCTGTCCGATGACTCGGAACTTACCCTATATCGATTGCAATTAGATTATCATTAATTCATTAATTTGATTTATGTAATTCGTCTGAATTAAACAGATTATTATTCAATTAAGATTTGGTACAGATAATAGAGTGAATAATGATTTGAATTTATTGTAGGTTGAAGCTATAAATATTTTCCATTTTTATACAATATACAAATATACATAAAATATATTCTATTCTGTAGAATTTTATATAAATTTATTTATTATCTTTGTCGATATTTTAATTTGTTTAAATGAACTTCTCAGACAGCAAACAACATTGGGCCAACATTTTAACAACATTGTAACATTATTTTAGCAACATTGTAACAACATTGGGCCAACATTTTAACAACATTGTAACATTATTTTAGCAACATTGTAGCAACATTGTAACATTATTTTAGCAACATTGTAGCAACATTGTAACATTATTTTAGCAACATTGTAACAACATTGTAACAACATTGTAACAACATTTTAGCAACATTGTAACATTATTTTAACAACATTGGGCCAATGTTCTCCTATTCATTCATCGCCTTGTGTAAATATAATAACAAAAACAAGAAAATTCATCTGGAAAACTTATGAAGTTAATCAAAATACTATTTAATCTGGAAGTAATTTAGAATTTTAATAATGAAAAGTGTTTATCTTTTCGAGTTGGGGGGAATGTTATGCGTCTGATTAATCTTTAACTACAGATGAACTAACATTGAGATATGAGAGGAAATAATTAAAATGAGATTGCTATTCAACTAGCTATAGAAAGCAAGATAATGACTATTCATTGGATTGATCTTATCTTACACGGGGAAACGTGTGTATTATCTTATCTTACAGGGAAAACGTGTGTATTATCTTATCTTACAGGGAAAACGTGTGTATTATCTTATCTTACAAGGAAAACGTGTGTATTATCTTATCTTACAGGGAAAACGTGTGTATTATCTTATCTTACAGGGAAAACGTCTGTATTATCTTATCTTACAGGGAAAACGTGTGTATTATCTTATCTTACAGGGAAAACGTGTGTATTATCTTATCTTACAGGGAAAACGTGTGTATTATCTTATCTTACAGGGAAAACGTGTGTATTATCTTATCTTACAGGGAAAACGTCTGTATTATCTTATCTTACAGGGAAAACGTGTGTATTATCTTATCTTACAGGGAAAACGTGAGTATTATCTTATCTTACAAGGAAAACGTGTGTATTATCTTATCTTACAGGGAAAACGTGTGTATTATCTTATCTTACAGGGAAAACGTCTGTATTATCTTATCTTACAGGGAAAACGTGTGTATTATCTTATCTTACAGGGAAAACGTGTGTATTATCTTATCTTACAAGGAAAACGTGTGTATTATCTTATCTTACAGGGAAAACGTGTGTATTATCTTATCTTACAGGGAAAACGTCTGTATTATCTTATCTTACAGGGAAAAGGGAAAACGTGTGTATTATCTTATCTTACACGGGGAAACGTGTGTATTATCTTATCTTACACGGGGAAACGTGTGTATTATCTTATCTTACACGGGGAAACGTGTGTATAATCTTATCTTACACGGGAAAACGTGTGTATTATCTTATCTTACACGAGGAAACGTGTGTATTATCTTATCTTACACGGGGAAACGTGTGTATAATCTTATCTTACACGGGGAAACGTGTGTATTATCTTATCTTACACGAGGAAACGTGTGTATTATCTTATCTTACACGGGGAAACGTGTGTATTATCTTATCTTACACGAGGAAACGTATGTATTATCTTATCTTACACGAGGAAACGTATGTATTATCTTATCTTACACGAGGAAACGTGTGTATTATCTTATCTTACACGAGGAAACGTATGTATTATCTTATCTTACACGGGGAAACGTGTGTATTATCTTTTCCTACACGGAGAAACGTGTGTATTATCTTATCCTACACGGAAAAACGTCTGTATTATCTTATCTTACACGAGGAAACGTATGTATTATCTTATCTTACACGAGGAAACGTATGTATTATCTTATCTTACACGAAGAAACGTATGTATTATCTTATCTTACACGGGGAAACGTGTGTATTATCTTTTCCTACACGGGGAAACGTGTGTATTATCTTATCCTACACGGGGAAACGTGTGTATTATCTTATCCTACACGGGGAAACGTGTGTATTATCTTATCCTACACGAGGAAAAGTGTGTATTATCTTATCCTACACGAGGAAACGTGTGTATTATCTTATCCTACACGGGGAAACGTCTGTATTATCTTATCCTACACGGGGAAACGTGTGTATTATCTTATCCTACTCGGGGAAACGTGTGTCTTATCTTATCCTACACGAGGAAACGTGTGTATTATCTTATCCTACACGGGGAAACGTGTGTATTATCTTATCTTACACGAGGAAACGTATGTATTATCTTATCCTACACGGGGAAACGTGTGTATTATCTTATCCTACACGAGGAAAAGTGTGTATTATCTTATCCTACACGAGGAAACGTGTGTATTATCTTATCCTACACGAGGAAACGTGTGTATTATCTTATCCTACACGGGGAAACGTGTGTATTATCTTATCTTACACGGGGAAACGTCTGTATTATCTTATCCTACACGGGGAAACGTGTGTATTATCTTATCTTACACGAGGAAACGTGTGTATTATCTTATCCTACACGGGGAAACGTGTGTATTATCTTATCTTACACAGGGAAACGTCTGTATTATCTTATCCTACACGAGGAAACGTGTGTATTATCTTATCCTACACGGGGAAACGTGTGTATTATCTTATCTTACACGAGGAAACGTATGTATTATCTTATCTTACACGAGGAAACGTGTGTATTATCTTTTCCTACACGGGGAAACGTGTGTATTATCTTATCCTACACGAGGAAACGTGTGTATTATCTTATCCTACACGGGGAAACGTCTGTATTATCTTATCCTACATGAGGAAACGTGTGTATTATCTTATCCTACACGGGGAAACGTGTGTATTATCTTATCTTACACGAGGAAACGCATGTATTATCTTATCTTACACGAGGAAACGTGTGTATTATCTTTTCCTACACGGGGAAACGTGTGTATTATCTTTTCCTACACGGGGAAACGTGTGTATTATCTTTTCCTACACGGGGAAACGTCTGTATTATCTTATCCTACACGAGGAAACGTGTGTATTATCTTATCCTACACGGGGAAACGTGTGTATTATCTTATCTTACACGAGGAAACGTATGTATTATCTTATCTTACACAAGGAAACGTGTGTATTATCTTTTCCTACACGGGGAAACGTGTGTATTATCTTTTCCTACACGGGGAAACGTGTGTATTATCTTATCCTACACGAGGAAACGTGTGTATTATCTTATCCTACACGGGGAAACGTGTGTATTATCTTAACCTACACGAAGAAACGTGTGTATTATCTTATCCTAAACGAGGAAACGTGTGTATTATCTTATCCTACACGAGGAAACGTGTGTATTATCTTATCCTACACGGGGAAACGTATAATGTAACTATGCACATGCATAATAATTTGATATAGAATACAAGTATCATTTGCGTTTTATATTAAAATACTTTAGTCTATAATTACTAAGAAGCTATATGCTTTGACACAAAATAACGGCATATGTATACAGGGTGACCCATAGAAAAGTGTACCCAATTTTGAATTAATATAAATATTGTATTTATAAATATATAACAAATATTACGAATGACTCTGGTATAGTGGATACAAGTAAAACATCTTATTTTAATTTTATTTGAGCTCTAATTTAAAAATATGTTTGAATACAATATTTATATTAATTCAATGTTGGGTACACTTTATTTTGGTTCACCCTGTATGATAACAATTAACTTAGTCTATATGTAAAGTTAATATGAATAATAATTAATTAAATCATAATGTGATATTTTTAGTTGTGCGAGCTCTCATAAAGCGCCATGATTGTTGTTTGTTTTTGTTGTTATGTAAATATTTTTGTACCAATAACTCATTTTTATTGTCTTTTTGTTTTTCTATGGCATGAAGTTTAATCGTAACGACTTCAATGGACTGTATCGTGATTGTAGTTCTTATGACTGCGACACTTTGTGACGTCTGTTGAAACTTTAAGTGACGCTAAGAAGAGTACGAGATATTGCACTATTATCTTCTTCTGTTCTCTCTATTCCTTCCATTCTTTTTATTCTCCCTATTCTCATTGAAGAGGGGAATAGAATATTCCATCGCGTTAATGTAATTACAGTCAATTATCACCACCCTCTTATCTAGGACATCAAATGGCAATGATATAATATTACTTTTCTATTAATTGTGTGATACTATGTAGAAAAGAATTTATTTTGATATTTCTTTTAGTTTGTTCTACGTATATGAAGGGTTTGCAGTCTATATTGATGAAAAATTTGATTTTAATGCAAAAATTATTTTAACTCTATTTATCAATTTTGTTAGAATTATTTCATTGAGTAAATAAGTTCAATTGAAAAAAAATATACTATTTTACAGTTAAGGTAAGTTTCGAGTTGTTGGACGGTTCCACATTTTCGATCAATAAAAATATATATAATAATGGAAACTAGTTTATAAATAATTATTACATAATTTCTTATATGATCGAAAATGTGGAACTGTCCGATAACACGAAACTTACCCCAAAGCTTAAATTGCTTTAGAGTGTTTCAAAAAAGCTTTTAAAAATATTATAGCTTTAAAATTCACAAGTTTTCCGAAATTGACATAAATGATATTCATCGAGACAGAATTTCTTTGGTTGAACAAAAAACTTTTTAGTCGTACCGTAACTTCCGTACGTGAAACTTTTACGAAACGATATTCGTACACTATAATTTCACGTGGTAGATCTGAAGCTAATGAAAAAGCTATGTTGTGGCTTTACTTAATTACTTATTTACCATAATACTCATAAAAGTATGACTATTATAATACAAAACAATAAATATATTCTAACTCGTTATATTTTTTCCTTGTTCTCACCACACTCAAAATATTTCAATTATCTCTTTTTTGATACAGCTTTTAATAATAACTAATTGAAAGTATAAGATTATTGCTCCTTTACCCTAGTAATATTTTCCCTTGAATTGGCTCTTGCAAAATATGTAGTATCTTTTTCATATCTCTCCCTATCTTTTTCATATCTCTCCCTATCTTTTCATATCTCTCCCTATCTTTTTTATATCTCTCCCTATCTTGTTCATATCTCTCCCTATCTTTTTTATATCTCTCCCTATCTTGTTCATATCTCTCCCTATCTTGTTCATATCTCTCCCTATCTTTTTTATATCTCTCCCTATCTTGTTCAAATCTCTCCCTATCTTTTTTATATCTCTCCCTATCTTGTTCATATCTCTCCCTATCTTTTTTATATCTCTCCCTATCTTGTTCATATCTCTCCCTATCTTGTTCATATCTCTCCCTATCTTTTTTATATCTCTCCCTATCTTGTTCATATCTCTCCCTATCTTGTTCATATCTCTCCCTATCTTTTTCATATCTCTCCCTATCTTTTTTATATCTCTCCCTATCTTTTCATATCTCTCCCTATCTTTTTTATATCTCTCCCTATCTTGTTCATATCTCTCCCTATCTTTTTTATATCTCTCCCTATCTTGTTCATATCTCTCCCTATCTTGTTCATATCTCTCCCTATCTTTTTTATATCTCTCCCTATCTTGTTCATATCTCTCCCTATATTTTTTATATCTCTCCCTATCTTGTTCATATCTCTCCCTATCTTTTTTATATCTCTCCCTATCTTGTTCATATCTCTCCCTATCTTGTTCATATCTCTCCCTATCTTTTTTATACTCCCTATCTTGTTCATATCTCTCCCTATCTTGTTCATATCTCTCCCTATCTTTTTTATATCTCTCCCTATCTTGTTCATATCTCTCCCTATCTTGTTCATATCTCTCCCTATCTTTTTTATATCTCTCCCTATCTTGTTCATATCTCTCCCTATCTTGTTCATATCTCTCCCTATCTTTTTCATATCTCTCCCTATCTTTTTCATATCTCTCCCTATCTTATTCATATCTCTCCCTATCTTTTCCATATCTCTCCCTATCTTTTTCATATCTCTCCCTATCTTGTTCATATCTCTCCCTATCTTTTTTATATCTCTCCCTATCTTGTTCATATCTCTCCCTATCTTTTTCATATCTCTCCCTATCTTTTTCATATCTCTCCCTATCTTGTTCATATCTCTCCCTATCTTTTTCATATCTCTCCCTATCTTTTTCATATCTCTCCCTATCTTTTTTATATCTCTCCCTATCTTGTTCATATCTCTCCCTATCTTTTCCATATCTCTCCCTATCTTTTTCATATCTCTCCCTATCTTGTTCATATCTCTCCCTATCTTTTTTATATCTCTCCCTATCTTGTTCATATCTCTCCCTATCTTTTTCATATCTCTCCCTATCTTTTTCATATCTCTCCCTATCTTGTTCATATCTCTCCCTATCTTTTTCATATCTCTCCCTATCTTTTTCATATCTCTCCCTATCTTTTTTATATCTCTCCCTATCTTGTTCATATCTCTCCCTATCTTTTTCATATCTCTCCCTATCTTTTTCATATCTCTCCCTATCTTGTTCATATCTCTCCCTATCTTTTTCATATCTCTCCCTATCTTTTTCATATCTCTCCCTATCTTTTTCATATCTCTCCCTATCTTTTTCATATCTCTCCCTATCTTTTTTATATCTCTCCCTATCTTTTTTATATCTCTCCCTATCTTGTTCATATCTCTCCCTATCTTTTTCATATCTCTCCCTATCTTGTTCATATCTCTCCCTATCTTTTTCATATCTCTCCCTATCTTTTTCATATCTCTCCCTATCTTTTCCATATCTCTCCCTATCTTGTTCATATCTCTCCCTATCTTTTTCATATCTCTCCCTATCTTTTTCATATCTCTCCCTATCTTTTTCATATCTCTCCCTATCTTTTTCATATCTCTCCCTATCTTTTTCATATCTCTCCCTATTTTTTTCATATCTCTCCCTATCTTTTTCATATCTCTCCCTATCTTGTTCATATCTCTCCCTATCTTTTTCATATCTCTCCCTATCTTGTTCATATCTCTCCCTATCTTTTTCATATCTCTCCCTATCTTTTTCATATCTCTCCCTATCTTTTTCATATCTCTCCCTATCTTTTTCATATCTCTCCCTATCTTGTTCATATCTCTCCCTATCTTTTTCATATCTCTCCCTATCTTGTTCATATCTCTCCTATCTTTTTCATATCTCTCCCTATCTTTTTCATATCTCTCTCTATCTTTTTCATATCTCTCCCTATCTTGTTCATATCTCTCCCTATCTTTTTCATATCTCTCCCTATCTTTTTCATATCTCTCCCTATCTTTTTCATATCTCTCCCTATCTTTTTCATATCTCTCCCTATCTTTTTCATATCTCTCCCTATCTTTTTCATATCTCTCCCTATCTTTTTCATATCTCTCCCTATCTTTTTCATATCTCTCCCTATCTTTTTCATATCTCTCCCTATCTTGTTCATATCTCTCCCTATCTTTTTCATATCTCTCCCTATCTTGTTCATATCTCTCCCTATCTTTTTCATATCTCTCCCTATCTTTTTCATATCTCTCCCTATCTTGTTCATATCTCTCCCTATCTTTTTCATATCTCTCCCTATCTTTTTCATATCTCTCCCTATCTTTTTCATATCTCTCCCTATCTTGTTCATATCTCTCCCTATTTTTTTCATATCTCTCCCTATCTTTTTCATATCTCTCCCTATCTTTTTCATATCTCTCCCTATCTTTTTCATATCTCTCCCTATCTTTTTCATATCTCTCCCTATCTTTTTCATATCTCTCCCTATCTTTTTCATATCTCTCCCTATCTTTTTCATATCTCTCCCTATCTTTTTCATATCTCTCCCTATCTTTTTCATATCTCTCCCTATCTTTTTCATATCTCTCCCTATCTTTTTCATATCTCTCCCTATCTTTTTCATATCTCTCCCTATCTTTTTCATATCTCTTCCTATCTTTTTCATATCTCTCCCTATCTCTTCACATGGCTGATTCACTTCAAAAGGAAAGAGTTTAATGAATTTCTCTATTGTATGCACTGGATCTAACTTCTAGATTGAGGATTCACTTTTTCTGTAGCGTTGTGGCAGGCCCACTTTGTAAAAACTTTATTCATATTTTTCTTTAGTTGCGATAGTGGATCAGAGGCTTGAAAGTCGGCTTCGTCAGTTTCTTTCATTGAAAACAGTCGGGAGGTTGAATATTGTGTCGAATTTGAAACAAGAACACGTGAAAGATTGATGGAAATGTCTGTGATAAATAATAATGTCTAAAGAATTGAAAAAAAATCTTGGAGTAAAATTTATTTGACTCAATATTGACTTATTTATACACTCTGTTTATGCGAAAATATTCAATTTCTTACTTGATTCTATTTAAATTGTAACTTTAAATGTTTGTAATAGATAACATTAAAATAATATTTAATATATTTAATATATGAATACAGTAAAGCTTCTCAATTATGGACAACTGAGCTGTCCGTAAATTTTTCATTCCATAAACAATGTATCTACTCGGTGAAATAGAGAATAAAAAAGGTTGTGAAATAAAATATTTATTTTTATACAAAAGTGCATATTTCATGTACTAGTATGTAAAAGAATTCAATATTTCCATAAGTTTAATTATAAAAAATGGTAGTAATCTATTAAAAGGTCACAAAAATAATTTTAAACAAAAATCACAACCTTTTTAAATAGATTTAAAATTCATAAATGCTTAATTCTATAAAAAATATTTCCATAATTTAGTATAGACCGTAAATTTCGTATTCCATAATTCAGGAGGTCTGCTCTCTATTTATGTTTAATTTAGGTTCAACACTATAAGTTAGGTACACACAGAGAAAAGATTAGTTGAATCAAATCAAATTTGATTCGTTTTGATTTATATTAATAGTTTGATTTTGCCCCTACCTACGTGGTGAGTTGCAGGTACTACTAAAAGTAGTCAAATTGACGTGGGTTAAAATAAAACAGTCGTTTTAACTTACTCCTAAACTTAAAAAAAGTAACGGCAACTTCCATATGAAGTTAATTCATACACCAGTTACATTGGATCAACAGTCTTTGTGAGTTACTACAATACACTCTGTCATAGTTGTTTCAACATACTTTAAAATTCTCAAAAAAGTAACTTTTAACTCTCATAGTAAGTTGATTCTATCCATATAATGAATCGAATTAACTAATGTTTGGTGACACACCACATAATAGTTGTTTTAACGGTTCTAGGAATTTTCGCCGTGGGAAAATTCGCCGTCGGAATTTTCGCCGTTGGAAAATTAGCCGTTAGGAAAATTGGTCGTGAGGAATATTCGCCGTAAAGAAGAAATTTTAGAGGACATAACTATTTAAATACCTATAAGTATTGACAAAAATATTGATAATAATAATGTAAAACAATTTGTTAAATAACTATCCGACTGAAAATTTTAGATAATTAAAAAAAAAAATTTTATAAGAATTTTTAATTGTAAATATTAATTTTAGGTGATTATGTAATATTGAATATCTGATAAAACTAAGATTCCTAAAATTTATGTTAACTGTTCATATATGCAATGTATATTTTAATCAGTAATTGTATAGTTTTGTGTCACGAGAGGTCTCTGTATAACATTTGAAGTGTTTTGATTGGTTGACTAAATAGTCGAAACTAATTTCTTTGTTAAAAAAGATGTTCAGTAAAGATGAATAAGATAGTCAGCTTTGTTTCGGCTAATCCTAGTCGGTTCGAAATCACTTCCTCTTAAAAGTGTTAAGTGTTCCTGGGTGTTTAATATTGTGAATTTAAGATAAAGCTTTTCTAATTATTGTACTATTCCGAGTTATTGATGGTTTCATACCTACCTAATTTTTTTTCATTCGGTATTACATTGTAGGGTTCACCTCTTGAAATCTGAATTATTGTGCATGTCACAAATATTTCAAGGCAGTACACTGATAAGAATGCTACATTTAAAATATCTCACTTGTGAGTGTTTTTGATCTCTCTAAACCAAAATTCCATTCATTTCTATTTTAGAATCGACAAAAATTTTCGTTGCTTCGATTCTAACGCAATATGAGCAATAAATAGGAATTGATATGTTTAGACATATATTATTATTTATATTATTTTCATAGAGTTATTAACATACATAGAAATAAATATATTCAGTTATATTACTATCTAAAAATTCCTCAAGGCGAATCTTCCTAACGTCGAATTTTCCTAACGGCGAAAATTTCAACGGCGAAAATTCCGACGGCGAAATTTCCCACGGCGAATTCTCCGGTCACCGTTTTAACACACATGAAAACATGAATAAAGTACAACCAACTCATGTAATAAATTGATTCAAAACATAAATTGATGACCCATGTGATATGACCACATGGGTTGTACTTTTTCTCTGTGTAGGTATAGTCTATAGAATAATGAATATTTTGATTTAGATAGTTAAGTAGAGAAAACTTACTATATAAACATGTACTTACTTCCAGTAATCAATGTTTATTTACTTCCAGTAATTAAATTAAAAAACTAAAGCCGAATACGCAATATGTTTATTTATAAAATTCTAACAAAAAATCAAGACAAAGTGTACAATCTTTTTCTTCAGCGTCATATTAGTGTTTCGTACTATTATGAGGCACGCAGAGTATATACAATTTTTAAAGCATATAAAAAATATACACTGAACAAAATTTTATGAGATGTCCAGATTATTGTTCCTAGTTAGACTTTAGTTCTGAAATATAATGTTATAAACACATTTTTCTCCTGACCTTCCAGTTGACCTGACCTTCCAGTTGACATCTTGAAAAGGACGCGCGAAATTTAGGCATACACATTTTTCTTATTAGTAAAAAGAGTACATTCTTTCTACAGTGTATGCATTACTGCCAAAGTGTTGTGTGAAATATAGTATATATTATATACACCAACGTTAAAAAGAGAAATACTCGCAAAAAGTCGTTAAGCTAAAACGTCACCATCTAAATTCCATCATGACCTTTCCATCTTAAAATAAATCATCAACTTTATAATCAAAGGAATCACATAATAAATATTGTATCATCCAAATAGAAGTTAAAAAATAGTGACTGGTTTGAATAGACGAAGAAGTTAAGGTTCGACATCCTTGTTTTCGACAGGCTACAAGAAGTCAGGAAATTTTTGCCAGGACATTTCTCTCCAGAATTCTTAGCGCCACACTTTGCTTTGTGGTGAAAAGAGAGTTTGTGATTTTCTAGACAGTGTAGATATTATATGTAGTTATTTTCAGCTCTATGTAATGGGAAGTAGGAATTCCGGAACAGGAATTTATTTCCTTCTGAATGGTTTTAATGAGCATTCCTATTTAATATAATTAATTGGAATGGAATCTCATTAGGAAGGATTATAACAGTTGTTGTTGTTGTTGTTGTTGTTGTTGTTGCTGTTGTTTAATAAGCTACAACATTCGAAAAGTAATTGGAGTACGTCAAACACTTACTTAAAAATATTTTTTTTTAAATTACTTAAAAGGCAAAATAATTAATTAAAAAATAATAATATAAATTATCTTAAATGCTTCAATCAATATGGAAATTTGTCCCTTTCATTTTTTATTATTATTTTCTCGAATCATTACAAATAAACCTCTCTAAGAAATATTCTCGCGACGTCGTCTCACGATGCAATTTACTATTGGTCCTTTGGCCGTTGTGATAATAATCTACGGAAGTAGCACTGCTAAAATATTGCCAATGGCTACTTGTATATTGGCTATTGCTTCCACTGAGTCTTGGTAAGAATGAATGTAGTTGCTAGTTATTCTACTGTACTAATTGTGTAAAAAATGTATAAAATTGAATATTATTATGAAAGTGAATCAGTTTATATAGGGTTAGTTATGAATTATCGAACTGTTCCACATTTTCGAACATATGTTAGAAATAATTTTTGTTTTGATTGGTATCCATGATACTTGCAGGTATCATGGATGCAGATGAAAAAAATGAAATATTATATATTATATTTATACGATCGAAAATGTGGAAATGTCCGATAACTCGGAACTTAAACCTTATCTATTTAATTGATAATTAAAAGGAGAGCTGTTAGAAAAGTAGATGAATTAAAAGTATCCCAAATCAACTATAAAACAATTTCTAAAACTAGGAAGAATATACAATATATTCATAAAGTTCCTATAATAAATATTTACTCCAAATTAACTTTTTAGTGATTTAATAATATCAATCACATATCACATTTATATAAATAACAATTGGAAGAAAAACAATAAAAAAAAACAAGTACGGGGCTCATGGCTATAGGAAGTTGTAGGCTATTTTTCGGGTAAATTATCCAGTCATTGCGTACTTAGAGTACTCATGGGACCAGTGCATTCAGCATGAAAAAATAAGAGAAAATTAAATAGATTTACCTTCTTAATAAAGTATTTGAACTCATTTATGTATTAATTGTATGTTAAGATTTAATAAATAGTTATGGGAAATAAATATTCGTACAGACGATTTTTTTTCTTTATGTCAAAAACTTAACTAAAATATATTTCTGACAAATTTTATGTATAAAGATACATACTATTTAATATAGATAATCGACTTGAATTAATAAAAATAAATGCATTTTTTAATTTCTATTGGTGAAAAAAGAATTCGAGCACATAATAAAACATATCTAAATTTAATAACATGTATTTATATCTTTTATCGAGTTCAACAGGTTGCAATCAATGTATTTTTATTCCAATTCTTCTTGGCTTATTGTCATTGATATTTATTGGTGCTTTTTCCCAATTCGATTCTGGAAACATCGCCTTAAATTTTTTACTGGGTTCAAGTCTGGCGACTGACATGCCATTGCAAGATGTATACAAGAAAATGGTTTGCTTAAAATGACGTTGATGTCTTGCAAGCAATGGCCAATTCAGTCCCCAGACTTGAACCAAATTGAGAGTTTATGTCGATATTTGAGAATTCAAATTGCGGAAAGAGCACCAGCAAATATCAAAAACTTGAAGAGAATATGCTAAGAAGATTGAGACAAAATGTCACTCAGTTGAGACGTACAGCAATGGACTTGTGTCTGTTAAACTCAATTTAAGATGTACCATATAATATTGAATTTAAAAAATATGTTTCTGTTTCGCCTAAAAAATACTTTTTTTTGTCAGTTGAAATGAAAAAAGCGTTAATTTCGGTTAAAGTAAGAACTAGTTAAGTGTCTATTATTATTATCTAATATACATAAAAATACATTTTTTCGTGTGTACTTCATATAGCAATGTTCCTAGGGTCAAAATTGTCCCAATATTGTTACAATATTGTCCCATTATTATTACAACACTGTTCCAATATTGTTACAGCATCGTTCCAATATTGTTACAGCATCGTTCCAATATTGTTAGAACATGGACAATATTGTTACAATATTGCTCCAATGAACAATTCTTCCTAGGACGAGACAATAAAACCTCTGAAGAAGATCTCTCTTAATATTCTATTACCACACTATAATTTTTCTTCCCAAACAATGTGGATCACCAAAATGATCTCCTTGACTCGATCTCTAATCACCACTCTCTATTTCTTATCACCACTCTCCATCTCCAGTGTGTCTCCATACCCGGTCTCGGTTTCCGGAGAGGCAGCTACAAATGCGTCTGCAAGGACGGTTTCTATTTCCCCGAAGTCACGGCTAAGAGAAAGTATTACAACGGCTCCGTTCTGGAAGCGGAGTATGAGAAAAAATTCCTAGTGAGTTATATTTGGTGGCGGGATAGATACGACTTAATGTAAATATTTCGTCTGATATTACATCCATAAATAACAGGTTGATTGTATTGAAAAGATTCAAACTCTAAGGGATTTACATTTTAACAAGAGGTTATTTAAACTTAACGTTGAAGGTTTTACAGCACTCACTCTGCAGTCGAAAAATCTAAAAGCAGATTGTTGGCTACAATAATCGATGATATAAAAATCTTCGTAAAAAATGATATGACGAAAATTTAATTGTAATTTATCATAATTTAAAATAAAGCATTGTTAATAGCTTATTTTCTTTTATCGGCCATTTTGACCAATGCTTGCAAAAATATTAATTAAAGCACCATCATGGTTGACCAAAATATGTTATTTCATTCCCTTTAGTTCTTGAAGAACTTGATAGTTATAGCAAAATAATTCCATCGAGGCCTGTAATGGAATATTATTTTGATCTCTTTTTTTAATAGAATATCTTTTTTCCACCAGCACCTGTCGACCCTGTACGACAGTCCAAACATGTTCGAGTGTCTGCCTTGCGCTGCTGGATGTGAAACCTGTCAGGATGACGCCCCATGTGTCGTGGCTCTCAACTGGGTCATGCGCACGGGAATCTTGGTCATGACGCTGGTTTGTGAAGTGGAATGTTAACTTCAGAAGTTGACATTTTCTAAAATGATATTTTGAATGTTTGTTTAAATAAAATGAAATGATATAAAATAGATCGTTTAATATTAGTTTATTTAAATTAATTTTCTATTGGATGATATAACAATGCATTATTATCATTTAATATGAATCATTAATTATTAATTTCATTTTCTACTCCTTTCCAAATCGTTGATGAATAAATTTTCTCATTATATTTTCATTTTGATTTAATTTATACATTTCATATTCTTTATTTGACATTTCCTTCAAGAATAAATATTTCTAGACGAATTTATAATAATGACTTTATTGTTTGAGGCAGAGACACAATGTTTCTTTTGAATTCATATCTTATTATACATTCGCACTTCTCTGTATTTCTTGAACAGGAAAGTGTCAAGAAATTCTTTCAAAATGAGCTGGAAAGTTGGGCAAGAATGGACGGGCAGTTTTCTTGATTGTTTCACATTTATTTTACTTTCTGTCTCAGAAATAAAGTGGCAGTATGAAATTAAAGACTTTAAGAAATAGAAGGCACTTTTAAATTGCTTTTCAGAACTAAAAATCAGCAAATATTTCCGGTGGATTTATGTAGGTTCTGGGAAAGCGGACAGTTCTATTTTTTCGATCACAAGATGAAATGTCTAAAATATGTTTACCGAACTTTTGATTGTTTAATATTTAAATGATAGTGAGTCATGGAGTAGAAACATGTTCTAACAAATTTTAAACATGTTTTTAACAACTTTCAAATAAGTTTTAACAAATTTTAAACATGTTTTAACAAATTTATAATTTGTTTTAACAAATTTTAAACGTGTTTTAACAAATTTTAATTTGTTTTAACAAATTTTAAACATGTTTTAACAAATTTTTAATTTGTTAAAACAAGTTTCAAACATGTTCTAACAAGTTTCAGAATTGTTTTACTCTATCAATTCATAATTTCAATTGGTATCCATTATACCTGCAGGTATCATGGATACCAATTAAAATAACCAGATAGAATGTCAAATTATTTATCTCTTTCTTATGGTCCAAACTGTGGAACTGTCCGATAACTCGGAACATACCCTAATATTCAGAAGGGTAAATTGAGAAATTTGCAATGATGTCATTTTGTTTTCCTTCATTCAGGTGTTGGTGGCTAATCTACCTGTGATATCTCTTCTCACTTGGAGGTGTAGACACGTAAAGGTAATTATATACTAGTTAGTAATATATACACCTATAAAGTTAATTAGTATATATTAGTTGATAATATATACACGTAATATATACATTCATATACGTAAAGTAATATAGACAAGTAAAAGTATGTTATTTTCTAGTAATCATTTAATTTCAGTTGATGAATCATCCTATATGTGCTTAATGTCTGTTTATCGTGTATATGTCACAGACAGATTTATTTCGAGGTTTTATCTGGTATCAGAAATTCATTTCTTGAAAGGGAAATGATTAAATATTAATACTAAATAGATATAAATAAATACAAATATAATAGAATATATAAGTATAAAAATATAACAAATGTGAATTTAAATACATAAATGTGAATGAAATGAATATGACTAAGATTTAAAAAATATGAATACTAAATTTTCAACTCCACTACACTATACATGGCGGAAGGAAATCATCCCTATTTGTCCGTTAGGGAAAACTTAAAAAGATTTTATATCTTCAATGAATACAGAAATAAGATTTACATTTCTTTTTTGAAATATGCTCCTCGATATGCCGTGTCGAAAGGTAACAGCTCGTACACGAGAGGAAAAGTTATTGATGGCGTGAAAGTCAATATGTTAATGGAGTCGATGCCTATAATACGCTAAAGAACCTCTGCGATAAAACTGATGGTAAATAAATTACATTTTTTGGTGATAAATCTTGTTGAAATATTATGGAAGGTTTTCATTGATTTAAATGCGTTAAGATGAAATTTAATTTCCAGTTTCATCTTTGGTGATATTTATTTAATGTTATTTTTTAATAATGAAAGGTAGGGTGAGATACGAGTTATCGGACTGTTCCTCATTTTCGATCACATATGAACAAAATATCTAAAACTATTATATAAATTATATCTTAATTGGTATCCATGATACCTGCAGGTATCATGGATACTAATTACTGCCAAATAACAATTTTTGGATACTGTAGGTATCCAAAATACCTGCTAGTAACATGGATACGAATTAAAAGAATTGAACATTATTTCTAAGAAGTTAATTAGTCTGAGAGAATATCCTTACACTACCAACCACTAAGTTCTTCCCTGTTACCATCCTCATCATTCGCTACTTCAATTTTAGTAAAAACTGTCTGTCGACAATATTGCTCGGAAGGAAAATATTCACCTCGACGGCTCTGCTAATTGTGACGATGATGTTATGATGTCCGTCTTTTCATTCGTAGCACACTAGAGGAAACAAAAATGTGGCAACACTTTTTACTCTCCATTGTTGAATGAACTTTAAACTCGAATCCTAATTGGGAAGTAAAAATTCAGACGAGATCTCGAAAGGAAGGGGATTAGAATGGGGATTGCAATTGGAATTCTTCGGGATTTACGAATATCTCTTAATGAATAGAAAGGTTTTTAACATTTATATTTGATTACAATCTCAGTAGAGTTTTGCAAGTTATTTCAGTGATTGATATATGATGTATAACTGGCAAAAAGTTATTACTATTTGCTTTTGTAATACATGAATAATTCTTATCTTTATGCCCATACTATACTAGCAGTTTCACCGCCACGTTTTCACTGCCATGTTTACGCTTCTTTATTTAAGCACGGTTAAATGAATGGAAGGCGGTATCAACGCTAGTATAGTGTGCAAATTTGCTTTCCATTCATCTAACTGTAATTAATTGAAGAGGCGTAAACAGGGCAGTAAAAACGCGGCGGCGAAACTGCTAGTATAGTATAGGCCTTAGAGCGTAATTAATTTGATTTCATTTGATGTCAATAATTAAATATATTGAGGACATAATGAATTTATATTTTATTATATCCTTCTTATTACCACGTGTTAATCTAATTTTATATTATCACACAGGTTGTACGAGCTGCAAGTCCAGCACTTCTTCAATTCATTATCCTTGGAGCTCTTTTGATCTACAGTACGGTGGGTGAATACAGTAGCCTATACAGGGTGTTATCTTTAACTTTCGATTGAATTTGACAGATTGTATAAAAAAAGAAAAATGAACGTCCCCCCCCCCCCCCAAGAAAATAATATTTCGTCATCGAGATATTGATATCCTGATTTTAGGGTAATTACTGGCATGTATTTAGGGAATTTAACATAAGACATTGTTTCTCGAAAACCTAAATTACCAAAACTGCTTAGTTTTCAAGATTAGTTAGATTTTCGCTGGAGTCTCTCCAGATGAGGTGCCAGATCTGCATTGAAGCTGGAGGCGGACATTTCGAACAATTATTGTTCATTAAATATAATTTTATAATAGGTACTAAGGTATTATGTTTAATTTCCAACTAATAACCATCTGTTAGGAACGTAAGTACATGCAAGCTGTCAAATGTTGTCGGATTTTAAATGAAGCACCCTGTATATCTACAGAAGGTTTTAAACATACATACCATATACAGTATCTTATTTTTAATATGTTATCCCTATCAAACTATTTAAGATATGTGATATTTTGTCTAAGATGTTACCTCGCTTGTTCTGGATTTTTAGAATATGATGTTCGGATATTATTCCTAATAATTTTAGAGAATTTACGTGTTCACAAACTAAATATGTTGTGATCTAAAGAACTAAAGTTTCGGTGAACGAAGTTTCAGTACAAGAGTTGAGTAAATAATTACAGCAAATAGTGGAAGGATCTCCCCCAGAAACAGATTCAAATCATAGCTTCAGGACTGGATATTCTGTACTGGACTGGAGAGAATATCTATCAGTAAGGTGTTACTTCAACTGAGATGTCTATTGTTCTTCACAATGAATTTGATGGTGTGGACTAAACACAATGAGATATAATAACCAACACAATGAGATCACAACAATAACTAATCCACAGCAACTGCCTATTGTTCTAGAACATCTCAAGCCTCTTGCATCAAATGATTTGACTGCAAAGGTGAGCTGTTCGTCTGTTTCGGATTGCAGACCATTCTGCGTTAGATAATCAACGTG